>APFE031105040.1:0-13380 GCA_000404065.3 Pinus taeda
TTGCTAAGTTTCAGGTAAACTGAGCAATTCCCGGGGGTACTTATGGTTATTTTTCAACCAGGGGGAGGGATAATACATAGGGGAAGATTTATTTAATATTAGTAGGGGGACAGGAAAAATAGGGAGCTACATAATAATGTTAGTGGTTAATATGGAGATGGTAAGACTAAGTTCAGGAGACCTTAGGCTGTTACAAGGGGGTAGAACCATTCTTTAGAGAAAGTATGGAACAACTTTGAGTAAAACAGATCTTTACCCCAGCTAGTGTTATGAAAATGATGGAATTTAAGAGGTGTCAAGCAGATCTTGACCTCCTTTGGGGAAGTTAGTTAACGATTGGGGAAAGCGGAGAAGGGAAGTTAGTTATACCTCTTTTGAGCTTCTCACATAGAACTACCTGTTGATTGTGTCCTGAGTGAGATGACACCTGAAAAACTGGAACTGATCAGCAATTAGGATTGAGCAACCTCAGAACTACCTACCCAGCCTACTTACCTAGCATTTTTTCTTCTTTTGATTTGGGTGCAGTTAGACTTGCAAACCCATCATTCCATTTTTCTTTTGATGCTTTCCTATCTACATACCACCCTTATTTCTTCCAAGGGCCCGGATTAAGCTGTTGGGCTCTTCTGCTTCTCTACCTAGCTAAGAATCTGCCAAGATTAAGCTGTTTGGACAGATTTACATTCTCTATATTCTAAAACAGGAAATTTAAACCTAGGGAGACCAAGATTAAGTTGTTTGGACCTCCCTTTAACTGAAAATTGGCGATACTGGGATAACTTTTCGAAAATTTGGAAAGCAATTGAATGAACTTGGAGTAGCTGTCTTTGCTTGGAGACTGTTAAGCAAATATGGAGCATTGCAGCATGCAAAGTACGACATATTTGGCCTGTAAAATGTCAATCATGAAACATGAATAACTTGCTGCAGCAGGAAGCTAACAGTACCCAAGGAGAAAAGGATGAAGATGGAGCCTTCTTGGAAAAAGGGAACATTTGTTGGATACAATGAGACATCAAAGGTTTATATAATTTATGTTCCAGGACAACAATAGGTTGAGGTTAGTTGGGAAGTTACCTTTGATGAGGATGTAGCCTACTAGAGATCTAAAGGATCTCACGTGGATATTGATGACGAGGAGAAAGCGTCTCCCAAGGATGTGGGTTCAGGTCCTTCTATACCTATCGAAAATCCTTTAGGTCATTAGGAAGACTAAAAGGGCCCATTGAGCTAGTGGACCCACTTAGGGTCATTTTTACATAATCCAAGAAGAGGTCAGAATGCCTTTGAAGTACATTGAAGGATGCAAAGGGACATGCAACTCCCTATGGCACCTTCATGGACAAAGATGTTCTAAGAAGTACTCACGATATGCAACAAATGAGTCACATCATTTATTTCAAGTCATTCAACTACAAGGAGGCAACAAACTAACAAGTTTGGAAGGATGCCATAATGGAGGAATGCCGGTCCATCATGGAGAATGATGTCAGGGAAATTGTGTCAAGACTTGAGGGGAAGTTAGCAGTGACTTCCAAGTGGATCTACAAGATTAAGTATGCATTCAATGGCAACATAGAGAAGTACAAAGAGATATTCGTGGCAAGAGGATAAAGACAGAGATGACTATGAAGAGACATTTTCTCTAGTCACAAAATACACTTGTATTAGAACTATTATTTCTATTACTTCTTTTATGGGTTGGAAATTGCATCAGATGGATGTGAAAAATGCTTTCTTCAATGGAGTGATTGAGGAAGAAGTGTACATAGAGAAACATTAGGGCTTTGAGGTACATTAGGAGTCTCATGTCTACAAGTTGAAGAAGGATTTGTTTGAACTCAAGTAGGCACCCCCGGCTTGGTATTCTCAAATTGATGGATACTTTATGAGTCTTGGTTTCACCAATAGTGATGTCGATCCTAATAATTATTACAAGGTTGTTAAAGGTGAGTTTGTGATCTTGTTGTTATATGTTGATGACTTGTTTTTGACAAAAATAGAAAATCCCATTGTTCGATGTAAGAGGGAGTTGACCTCTAATTTCGAGATGGAGGATCTAGGTTTGATGCATTACTTCTTGGGCTTATAAGTGTGGCAAAAGTTGGGTGAGATCTTCCTTGGTCAAGGGAAGTATATTATTATGATCCTTCAGATATTTGGGATGATGGACTACAAGTGCATGACCACTCCCAGGGTGACCAATTTGAAGAAGTTGAGAGGCTCCGACTCATATTTAGTGGATCCCTTTATGTATAGAAATTTGATTGGATACTTGATGTATTTGGTAAATAACAAACCTTCTATTTGCTTTATAGTGAACACTCTAAGCCAATTCATGGGGGAACCTAGGCATGCACATTGGATTGTGACAAAGCATGTGTTAAGATATATACATGGTACAATCAATGATGGATTGAGATATGTCTCAAATTGTGAAGTACAATTGTAGGGTTACACAGGTTCTGATTGGGCAGGAAGTGTTGAAGATCGGAAGAGCACATTAAGATGTTGCTTCAGTTTGGGTTCTTCTATGATATTCTGGATGAGCAGGAAGTAGATATATGTTGCACTCAACACTACAAAGGTTGAATATATTGCATCTAGTTTGAAGAGTTGTGAAGCAGTGTGGATTCATATGCTACTCACAAAATTGTTTGATCAAGTGTTGGGGACGATTGTGTCATATTGTGATAATCAAAGCTGTGTGAAGGAAAATCTAGTTTTCCATGATAGGTTGAAACATAATGAGATCAAGTACCACTACATCTGAGACATGGTATAAAAGGGAGAAGTGAGGTTCCAATATATTTCTATGGATGAGAAGGTTGCTGGCATTCTCACAAAGTCTCTATTCCAGATGAAGTTTGTATACTTTAGGGACACACTTGGAGTGGTTGAGAATGCCTTGTTGAGAGGAAGTGTTGATGTTGTAGCATCAGGGAAGACATTCTATCTAGGTCAAGGATATTGACCGAGTGCCATGTAATGTGGCTAGGGAGAATGGCCTAAATAGCATCAGGGCCTAGAGTGCTCCCCTGGTTAGAAGATTCTAACCATATTGCTAAGGGTTACTTGGCTAGTGGGTAAAGTGAGTGCCTCAAAGCACTGGGAAAGTAGTTTTACCATTCAAATGCTATGTGATGGCATAGTGGAATGGTAAATGGGCTTGGGGTTTCACCATTGGTGAGGGAAAATTGAACTGGATCCAAGTGATGACTTGGTTAGTTGGTGACCCAGGACTGGTTTTGCTTTTACCCTGGTCAAGGGGTACCTAACCATATTGCCAAAGGGTATTTGGCTAGTGGGTGACTAAATATTTTGCATGATGTTGATGAAGGATGCTTTTCACATGGTTCTAGAATATAACATGAAGTGGATGGATACATTAACATAACAAATTCATTCAATCTTTTCTTGGGATGGAGAAATTTTCAACGAAGTGGACATCTAAGAAAGTCAAGGTGAATACCTCCCTAGTTAAGAGGGAGTATTAAATTTTTGGGATTGTTACAATCTTTATGTACAACATATTTACTTGTACTCCTACCTAAATTTATGAAAATAATTGCATAATGGGCAGTAATACCTGGAAAATATGTTTAATTACCAAAATATAAAAGATGTACTACATATTTACTTTTTACTTTTACCTAAATTTATGCAAAGAATCACGTAAATTATGGAGGAAAAAATTAACAAAGTCAAACAATATGTGGGTGGATTATAATCTAATTCATGTTGATCTTTGGGTAGCCAAAAGAGGTATTCCCTAACTATTTAGAGGAAAGGAAATTCAAAGAAATAAAATTTAATTTAATTTGCAAAGAGACATGCCTCTTGGGAACTCTAATATCACTATAAAAAGACACATGAACTTCTCATTTACTCACTCACTCATCACTCATATTTTTCTCTCTCTTTCACACATGGGAAATAGTCCGACGAAGAGGTTGAAGTTTTCGAGTTTAATTTTGGAGACAATCAATGCTTGACCTATTTAATTTTATGAGCATAAATACTTAATTATGTTCTGGAGTGTGTTAAAGTAATATCATATATCATTGCAAGTAATTATTAGTTTTAGAAAAAGTGTGTTGATCTAATTAGCACTAGAAAATCAGTAATGTAGGTGTGCTTCAAGCGGTCATGTAAAACAAGTCCATAATGTAATGTATGTGTAAGAGATTAAGAAAAAACAATCTCAGTTTCAACAATTACAGATTAAGACTTAAGATTTGAATTGGTGTAGCTAGGTTGTTTGTGAAGGATATACTGGCCCACTACTGTTAAGGATCATCAAAGCATTTTCATCAACAACTATGTCTACAAAATAATTATAGCACTTGAGGTATGGTTATATAAAGTTTAAAGATATATTTTTACTTCAAAATAAAGAGATCGCAGAGGGTCTTCTATTTTTTAAGAATATAAATACTAAATGTGATGTTTGCGCATTGGGAAAACAACATAGAAATGAGGTTCCTATAAGTACATATAAAACAAAAAGAGATAATATGAATTAGTGCACACTGATGCATGTGGTTAGATGTAAACTAAATCACTTGGGGGAGTTTATTATTTCTTATCTTCGTTTATGATAGGACAAGATTTATATGGGTTTATTTCATATGAAAGAAAAGTTATACATTTGCATATTTCAAGGATTTTAAATATAAAATTGAAAATAAGACTTGAAAACACATCAATATCCCTATAAAATAATGAGGAGAATACACATAAGAGAATTTTATCGAATATTGCATGGACATTGGGATTTAAAAATAATGCACAATTTCACATTCTCCTTATTAGAATGGTGTGGTTGAGAGTAAAAATAAAACCTTGGTTGAACTTGGTTGAAGCATGATTGTAGGTAGGAATATTAATGAATTTTGAAATAAAGCAATAAGTATGGCTTTGTACATAAGAAATAGAAATCCAACCAAAATTTTAAAGTATAAAACTCCTAATTGAAATGTTCTATGGTGATAAACCACTTATTAATCATTTGAGAAATTTTTGGAGTAAAGCATCTTCCCATGTTCCAAAGGAAGATAGAAGAATGAAAGGTGATCAAATGTATCTTCATGGTTAGTGTTGACCACAAGGATTACAAAATTTATGATCCCATTACTCAAATTTTATTTGCTAGTAGAGATGTTATATTTCATGAGTATGTAGATGAGGTTCAAAAAGAAAATGATTAAGATGTATGAAAACTTCCTGAAGAAGGCACTGAAAGTGAAAAACATTAATATTTTGAAGACCAACAGGATGATGTTGAAAGTAAAATTGGAGCTACAAGAAACCAAAGTGCACTAAGAAAGAGAGGAGCAACTTTTCAAAGTAGTGAAGCAATAAGAATATCAACAAGGAAAATTCAAATACTTATTACATATAAATATTATGTTATGATGACTCAAGTTATGAGTGTATAAGAACCTTTGAATTTTGAGAAAAGTAAAGGATAATAAGGAATGGATGAATGATATGAAAGAAGAATATGACTCATAATAAAAAAAAATGAAACTTGGAAGCTTACTAAATTGCCTAAAAATAAAATTCATATAGGTTCAAAATGGTTCAAATTTAAATTCAGTGTTGATGGTAGTATATGCATGTTTAAAGCTAGATCAATTGCAAAAGGATATTAAAAAAATAAGGAATCAATTATGGAGATACCTCTGCACTTGTACTACAAATGATTACCATTAAATTAATAATTGCATTAGTTACTAAGTGCAAATGGAAATTATATCAATTTGATGTCAATTCATTGTTTTTTAATGGTGAATTAAAAGAGAACGTATATTATTCAACTAGAACATTTTTTAAAACACGAATTGATTTGGATTGGATCATTACATTGTTTTTCATCCATCTTGATGCTTCCAAATTAGAAAAAGTAGAGGAATAAACTCAAAGGACCATTTTGACCAACGAGAGCCAATTTGACAAATTGGGGTTTGAAGCCTTTTAGGAGCATTTTGGGGCACCAAACGACATTTTTTGGGGGTAAAATTTTATTGCTTAAATGCCATGTATTTTTAACCTATTCTACATAGAGACATTTCCAATGGCACAGTAATTGCCTTAACTAGAGTCCATAAGCAAAATTTATGTCGCTTGAAAGTTGGCCTTCCTATTTTGACCATCATAATTCAAGAGGATTCCAGGTAAACCCCCATTAGTCATGGAAAAGGGGTTAACCACATGAACACGATTAAGAATACTCTAGAAGAGTCAATGTTGTAACTCTAGTTAAGAGTTGAAGGAGTGAAACTTAACCACTAGTAGACTATCGTGTCTAATTAAGAGTTGAAGGAGTGAAACTTAACCACTAGTAGACTATCGTGATGTGTTTATAATTGGGCCACTAGGAGGAAAATGGGTTCCATTTTGTTCAAGTGATTTTTTGTTCCATAGATGAGCAAAGTAGTCAAGAAGGATAGAAAGAGATAAAATAGAGGTTTTTTAGCATCCCATGGACCACAGGCCTCACTTATTTGTACTTGCATCCATTGACCATTAACAAAAGGAGCAACACAACCTCACCTTTCGGCTATGGCTTCTCCTAAAAGGGTTTCCCATGATATATCTTGTGTCAATTATGGTTTGTGATTTTTTATTTCATTGTTCTCTATTTTTGCAAAATTGTAATTTGTATGAATTCACAATAAACAATAGTTTACATATCCAAATATCTAAGGAGAAATAAAGCCTCATAGTGTAGATTTCATATTTTCTAATATATTTTAATAGATTTGTTGTGACGAATTGTTCAGTCAAATATTTGTTGAGAAATTTAGGGCATTAACATTAGGTCATTTCTCTTCTATTAGTGATTGGTTGTGAATGTTTTTTACTTGTTTATATCAGGATCTTCTTTATGTTATATTATTTGTATTCTTCTTAATCAAATAGTAACCAATGCATGAACATAAATAGACAAGAGACATAACATGTAGGTTATTAGCCAGGGCCAAAACCTCTCACTCTTTAAGAGGAAAACCTGCACAAATTCTTCTTATAGATATTCCAATTGACGAATACCAAGACTAATATCCTTGACCTATTAGCCACTCCAAGATTAAGAGACCAATTCTCTTGATTGTCTTATGCTTCTTTCTTCTTCTTTGTGTCTCCTCTTCCTTCTTGTCACTACTTCATCGAGAGCCTCCTCACTGCATGAACTATGATGACACTAAAGCAAAGAGGTAGAAAACTATTAAAATTGGCAACTAGGGCCAAACTTCATGTGGGTCACCTTATTCATGAATGATTATATTTTTCTTGGATTCCTCTCATCGAGAGGTGTAGGATTGATCTAAGTATCATCTGATTTTCATAAGTGTTTATGGAGATATCAATTTATTTAGATTATGGACTAATTGTCAAAGTCAGCCAGCAACTTATGTAGGCTCAAAAGCCCAACAAACGCATCTATTCATCACGTTTTGCATATAAATAGAAGGAGAATTCTCCTCATTTGCACACTTCACTTCTCATCATAAATCTCTCTCTCCTGCGTAGAAAATTAGTCTCTTCTCTCTCCTGTGCAGAAAGATCTATCTCTCACACGTGGGAAGGAAGGACACATTTTTCTAGGGTTTACAAGCTGCAGATTTAAACCTTGACCAGTGTTGACCAGCATTCTCTCTCTCTGATTGCGCAGTAGGTGAAGCCGACTCTCTTTGGAAGGCCGCATTTTTTGGCATAGGAATCAAGGTGATCCGACCTCCAGTTTGACAGATATTGACTGACCTAGTTTAGGGCTGATGCCGCTGATGCTGCTGATATAAATCTGACTTTTGTAATATTTCTCTCTGCTGAATTATTGAAGATAAAAGAAGATTTGATCAAAGGGTTTCCCCATATTAGGGTTTGTCCATGGCTAGCCGCCACATCTTGTGTCTCTTGTCTTGGCTTGTTTTTTGTTGATCGTTTAAATGTTCTATCTGCACTTTACTTAATGTACATGTGATTGCTAATCTGTGGATAATAAAAATAAAGATATGTAAATTGATCTAAGCATAGAACATGCCATAATTTAACATGGTATCAGAGCTGAGGTGAAGACAAAGCCCAAGTAAGAGCAAGAGAAATCACTGAAGACAAGGCTATCTAAAAAGAACTATGGGGTCTTCAACACACTTCCCTGATGAAGACAAACTCTGTGAGAAGTCTGACTACCACGGATGGAAGATGTCTCTCGATCTAACATTAGAAGAACAAGAAGTGTTGGACCATGTGAGAGGTGGAGTTGTCGAGCCTCCATCAAATGCATCTGTTGCTACCAGGAACAAATGGACCAAGGGAGAAGTCAAAGCAAATAATATCATCCAGGACTCTATCAACAAGCGCTTGGTGGCCTATGTTTCTGAGCTGAATGCCTTTAAGGAAATCTACGATAGACTCGTGAGTTCATGTAAAGTTAATGATGCAAATCAAGTTATGTTTCTTAGAAATAAGCTAAAGGAAATTAAGAAGGGAAAAGATGAAAATATGCAAGCATATTTCTTAAGGATCACCGAGATCAAGAACAATATCCTATCTATTGGGGAAGTAATTCCTAACAGGGAAATGGAATTCACAACTCTTGGAGGGCTACCATTTGAATGGTATATATTTGAGACTACTCTCCTCAACAATAATGTAATTCTTGGATTTGAGGAATTAATGGCTAGATGCATTCAAGAAGAAGCAAGAAAGGAAGAACAGGAAATGCCCACACTTAAAGGTTATCCCACTGCCTTTTCTTCTTATGCTAAAAGAAGAAACAATTCTGAGGCTAAATCCAAAAGGAAGGCTGGACGAAAGGGTGGAAAAGGACGATGTTACCATTGCAATAAACCAGGTCATTATGCAAGGGATTGTCCTGATAAAAGGAACTCACACTGGGATGATGATCAAAATCCCTCTCAAGGCAATCAAAGAAATGGTAGGTCAAATGGCCGAGGTAAAAGGAGTGCTGGAAATCAAGGAAGAGGACAACCATTCAAGAAGGAAAGAAATTCTAGGTATGAATCTAACACTGTTGACAATAAGCAAGATGAGTATTATCTACCAGCTGCTCTATCAACCACTGCTCCCTCGGACTCGCTGGGAAATTGGCTTATTGATAGTGGTGCCTCAAGGCCTTCACTGGTTACAAAGAAGCTCTCTATAATCTGGTACAGAAAGAAACCAACCTGGAAATAGTTCTTGGAGACAATTCAAAATATCCTGTGAAAGGTGTAGGAAATTTCACTCTTCAATTGAATCACCATCCACTTACAAGATGTATTATATGTACCTGATCTCAAAAAGAACTTGGTGTTCATTTCGGCAATGGAATACAAAGGCTACAAGGTGGCTTTTAGCGATGGCAAGAAACGTGTATGGAAAAAGGACTATAAAGATGCTTTTACTCTTGTTTCAAGTTGATTCATTATATCAAGTAGGAGGAAGTCCACTGGGTGTCATGACTTGTGACACATCTCTTTAGTACGAACTATGACATCAGAGGTTTGCTCACCTTCATTATAAATCTCTACTTGATGTAAGAAAAATGGTGACCGGGATGCCCGAGTTCAGATCAGAGAAAGGTGGTGTATGTCCAGCATGTGCCAAAGGAAAGCTAAAAAGGGGACCATTCCCCTCAAGCTAAAGCAAGAACTCTGATATATTGCAGTTAGTTCACTTAGACATATTTGGTATGGTTCCTGTGAACTCCTTGGGAGGATATTTATATTACCTCACTTTTACATATGATTATTCTCGCAAGAATTGGATATATTTCTTGAAAACGAAGGATGAAGTGTTCTCCTAGTTTCGACACTTTAAAGTCTTGATCGAGAATCAAACTGAAAAGAAGATCAAGATCCTAAGGACTTACAATGGGACTGAATATGAATCCAATGAGTTTCATGACTTTTGCAAAGAGGCTGGGATTAAGACGGAGACCACTACACCCTATACTCTTGAGCAGAATGGTGTGGCGGAAAGGAAGAACCGTATGATTGTGGAAGTTGTCTGTGCTATGCTCCATGATCAAAGACTTCTAAAGTTTCTATGGGCTGAAGCTGCAAACGCTGCTGTATATGTACAAAACTGATGCCCTCATCAAGCATTGGGTTCCAAAACTCCTAAATAAATGTTCGCCAGTAAGAAAACTAATGTATCTCATTTTAGAAGTTTTGGAAGTCCTGTATATTTTCATGTGCTGAAAGAGAAAAGGAATAAATTGGGTGCATCTGGAAAGAAAGGAATCTTCGTGGGCTATTGCGAAAATACTAAAGGCTGTAGAATCTATGTAGTTGGTCAAAGGGAAGTCGAGATTAGTCATGATGTCACCTTTGACAAAGATAGACTCTTAGCAAAGTAGACAATATTCCTACTTTAAGGGGATCTAAAGAAGCTGACACTAGGGAACCAAAGGAAAAGGAAGATGAGGCAATGTGCAATGTGGAACAACCTATGGATCCTATTGATCCTCCATCACCTGAGCTTTCCTCTTCAAGGAAGAGGCCTTCATGGCTTAGGGGGACACTTGATGATGCTGAAGGACACACAGCTCCCCGTGGAACCTTTCGTGAAAGTAAGAAGCTGAACAGGTATCGGGGATACCTGACTATCATGAGCACAATCATCCAAAATGAGCCTTCATCATTCACAGATGCCATCAAGCATCAAGTATGGAAGGATGTTATGACAGAAGAATATGAGTTTATTATGAAGAACGATGTCTAGGATGTGGTCCCTAGACCCCAAGATAAGACAATTGTCACTTCTAAATGGCTTTATAAGATAAAGCATGCAACTAATAGAAGTACGAAAAAGTATAAGGCTCGTTTTGTCACTTGAGGCTTCTCCCAAAAGAAATGTATAGACTATGATGAGATATTTGCACCTGTTTCCTGATATACCACTATCCGCTCAATCATATCCCTTGTTGCTTCGCAAGGATGGAACCTACATTAGATGGATGTCAAAACTACATTCTTACATGGTTTGATCAAAGAGGAGGTCTATGTGGAGCAACCCAAAGGATTTGAGATTTATGATCGAGAATCTCATGTGTGCAGGTTGAAGAAGGCCCTCTATGGGCTAAAGCAAGCACCCCGAGCATGGTATGAGAGGATCAATAGCTACTTGATGAAGCTGGGATTCATTAGGAGTGACGCCAACCCTAACCTTTACTTTAAGGTTATATATGACAAGCCTCTCATACTAGTGCTTTATGTGATGGCCTCTTCCTAATAGGTACAAACCCTCTCATTCACACATGTAAGAGGGAGTTGGCTTCTGAATTTGAGATGAAAGATCTAGGACTCATGCACTATTTCCTAGGACTCGAAGTTTGGCAGAAACTAGGGGAGATTTTCCTATCTCAAGGAAAGTGTGTGGTGAAGATACTAGAAAGATTCGGCATGGGGGACTGCAAGATGTAACTACCCCATTGGAGCTTAACTTTAAGAAGTTAAGCGGTAGTGCTGCTGGACTCGTTTTATGAAATGCTACTGAGTATCGACAGCTCATTAGAGCATTGATGTTATTGGTGAACTCCCATTCAGATATATGCTTTGTAGTCAACACTTTGAGCCAACATATGATTGAGCCTTGTCACTCACATTAGATTGGTGCCAAGAATCTGCTGACATATCTTCGTGGCACAATCACTCATGGATTAAGCTACACTGCTAGAAATGTAAGACAACTTGGGTATACTGATGTTGATTAAGCAGGCAATGTGGAGGATCGGAAGAGCACATCTGTGTGTTGTTTCTCTTTCGGATCTGCCTCGATATCCTGGATGAGCAGGAAGCAGAAATTAGTGGCTCTAAGCACCACCAAGGTAGAATAGATTACTGCTAGCATGGCCTCCTATGAGGAAATCTGGTTACAAAAGCTCTTCAGTGCGCTGTTTGGATTTACATTGGATACCACCGTGATTCTATGTGACAACTAGAGCGGGATCCGTTTATCAGAAAATCCCGTATTTCATGATCGCTCCAAGGATATCGATATCAGGTGCCACTATATTTGAGATATGGTGCATATAGGAGAAATAAGGCTCCAACATATCGGTACAGATGAACAAGTCGCCGACATTCTGACAAAGCCCCTAGGAATGATCAAATTCCTAACTTTCTGAGAACGACTGGGTGTTGTTCAGAGACCCTTTGATGAGGGTCAAGTATGATGTACTAAGCTCTGGGAGCTTTAGGGGGGCCGTGGGTTACTTCTTGGAGCGACATATAACCACAGGGTGACTCACCATCCCTTTTTGGTGCACTTTGTACAGGGTAAAAGGTTCAACCTTGCCCTGTTACACCCCGTGGCGGCTATGGAATAGGATGATTAGTTCTCCTGTGGGCCTGGATGATGTGTTCTCCACGGCGATTGTGGAACAAGATGATTCGTTCCCCTATAGGCCAGGATGATTAGTTCTTCGTGGCATCCACTAGATAGGATGATTCGCTCTCCTGTGAACAGGATGATTCACTTTCGTATGGATAGGATGATTCGCTCTTTTGTGGACAGGATGATTCCCTTTCCTGTGGACAGGATAATTAGTTCTCCTATCGAGGCATCCTACCCATGCAGTCTGGGACTCATGGGAAGTACCTCTCATCTGATCAATGAGTAGGGAAATGAGGATAGGGACCATAGTAGTACTGATGGATGCATCGTTGTATCTACCATACTCCCTATGCTAGGATGACCTTCATTGATCTGGGACCAGTGAGAGTGGTTCACACTTTGAGACTAACTTTGGGTCAGTGGAGGATGGTATGATACATCCTCGATCATTTCTTCTTCTTCATAATTCAAGTAAAGTAGAGTAGAACCGAGTAGAGCAAAGCAAAGCAGAACAAAGCAAAGCAGAGCAGAGCAAGAAGGGTCAAGTCATATCAGATAGTGCATTTGATGGATAGACAGCAGTGACGGTCCGACAGATTGCAGATGAAGTTCTCCCTAGTTGAGAGGGAGTGTTAAAATTGGCAACTAGGGCCAAACTTCATGTGGGTCACCTTATTCATGGCTAATTATAGTTTTCTTGGATTCCTCTTGTCAAGATGTGTAGGGTTGATCTAATGATCATCCGATTCCGATAAGTATTTATGGAGATATGAATTTATTTAGATTATGGACTAATCGTCAAAGTCAGCTAGCAACTTATGTAGGCTTAGAAGCCCAATAGACGCATCTATTCATCACATTTTGCATATAAATACAAGGAGCATTCTCCTCATTCGCACACTTCACTTCTCATCACACATCTTTCTCTCCTGCGTAGAAAAAAAGTCTCTTCTCTCTCATGTGCAGAAAGGTCTCTCTTTCACACGTGGGAAGGAAGGACACAGTTTTCTAGGGTTTAAAAGCTGTAGA
>APFE031105041.1:14599-25597 GCA_000404065.3 Pinus taeda
TATTTTAATGAAATTTATTAATTTATAAAATACATTTAATGAGAGTTTGGTTTCTTTATGTTAATGCTTTTAAGTGTTTGTGTGTGAGAGAGAGAGAGAGAGGTCGATGCCCCTCACACAATTATATAATGTGCCATAATGTTGTTTATAAAAAAAAGTATTTTATAATTTATATACATATAATATTGTCTAAAATTATATTATTTAATATAATAATAAAAAATTAAAAACGAAAAAATAATTTTTTTATTTGAAATAATAGAAAACATTAATAAAAACGAAAAATATGCGTGGATTTATTAATTTCTTTTATATACATGAGATTACCTTTTTCTTGACTAGGTAAACTAGGACTCAAACCTTTTGCTTATTTAAAAGTTTAAATTTTAGCAATTTAAGATTCATGAGGTCATCTCCTAATCATATAAATTTTAGAAAC
This sequence comes from Pinus taeda, assembly GCA_000404065.3. Taxonomy (NCBI): domain Eukaryota; kingdom Viridiplantae; phylum Streptophyta; class Pinopsida; order Pinales; family Pinaceae; genus Pinus; species Pinus taeda. The sequence continues at coordinate 15,039 of APFE031105041.1, forward strand.
TTAGGATTAATGTGATCATATCCAAATCATATTTTGATGATAATAAGTATCTGCATGATCATATTTTTTTATATTTTGGCAGTTTATCATTAATGAGGTCATTTTCTAATCTGGTGATTATTTTAAAGTAAATCAAATCAAAGATATTTTTATTGAAATGGGATTATTGAAGGAAAGGAAATAAATGGATTTAGGAATGCATCCCATTATGTAATGTGATCTAATATAATTTCATATTATTTTGTGAGTCCTTGGGACCTTCGAGGATATTTGTGGAGATAAGACAGGTGAAATGGGGTTGCAACAACTTGTAGGCTTTGTGGATAGTGGCCCTGCCCACAGATTGGTTGACAATGGCCTTTATATCATCATCACACCCAAAGATAATGGAGAAAGTCCACATTATCGCACCCACAATGGACGCTGGATTCATCGAACCTCCCAACCCCATATTCCACACCGTGTATGCCATCTCTTCCATGCACATCTGCTGTCATAAATTGAAATTGAATGTATTTCACACACAATAATTTAAATCCTTGGCATATGTATCATGGGTTTCCTTGCTCTCACTCTTTGAAGACAATGTTTCCTCAACCTTGAAATCAATGTCATTAATTAGATCTCGAGAGATGACTAACGACACGGTGCTCTAGATTTTTGTATCTCCTCTTAGAATGTAAGGTACACTCACATCATTATTCATTTCCAATTCTTTCATCATTTTCATCTACCCAAACTGTCAAGCCACAATATACATGCAACTAACTTGGAGGCTAGCTAAATCCAACATTCCCTTATACAAGAAAACAAGAAACATGCAAGACATGATCTTAGTACAACAACCAACACACTCATGAGCAATGCAGGGATTTCCCCAATCATATGAGCATTCACATGCCCATTCCTCCAAAGTGTCTAATAACAAACCACTTAAACAATCATCTGTAAACCATGCGGGTAGTTCTGCATAGCTAAGGACATAACAAGAATTCATGGTCACAACAAAAGTTCATCCAAACCTTGAAGATGCCAAAATAAAACACATGCAATACCACTGCATTTTCCAATATAATAAATCATACATGTCCATCCTTACAACTATCATACAAATCACAATAAATTTCTATAAATGGAATACAAACTTATACATATTCAATAATGGTGCTAACAGATAGAGCCCCACACTAGCTCCAAAGATCCAAGCACTAGATCTATTACTCTCTTAAGTTGTAACAAGGCACTAGTTCATTCCCAAGATCTAGGGTTGAAACCATTGTCTACATTTCTTTGGAAATCGAGTTCGCCAAGTCCAAGTGTTGAGCTTGGAAGATCTGATACCACACTATAACATACCCCCTACTAAACCTAGTGCTAACCAAGGTTAGGAGGAAGCAGTTACTATGCTGACCGAATCTCCATGTTCTCATTATGGAAATGGGCTCTAAAATTCTACTCTTTTCCACTACTTCATAACTTGAAATGGATAACATCATTGTGTTCGTGTCTTCGAGACCTTTCCAATAATATAATTGTTTCCTCAACCTAACTCTCATATCAAGAGATTTAATAATTTGAGCCTGACACACTAAATTCCAGCATGTCATACTTAACCTCCATGTGGCACCCAGATGATATCTGACACAATTCGCTTGTGGTGTTATGCCACTTGGAAAACCTACATGGAAGGTGCATCTACCTTGTGGTTAGAGTTCAACCCTTCCTCATGAAACCATCAACTAATGAATCTAATTCTCTGACATTGACTTGGATGTTGGCCTAACTACCTTCCTGACTATACTATCGGAACTTATTTCCCAACCCTCAATCTAGTGGGTCACACCTGACCTTCTCTAAGTCACCCAAGGTTTTGGGCTTGACTTGATCAATAAGGCTAATTGAACCAACACTCAACTTCGCGGGTCCCAGCACTCAATCCAACCTATTTCTACGAGTCTTTTACAATTGAAAAATATTCTTGTTTCTTCATCATATCACATAGAACTAAGGTGTTCTTGTCTTTCGGCCCAAACAACATATTCTCCATGATTTCACTTCCTTCCTCAACAAATGTAGGTTGCAAATCAATTATGCTAAGCTGTTAAAATATATAAAACTTTTTGAAAGATACATAGGGGTGTAGTCACTAACACTTGAATACAATACATTTAGAAAGGATATAGAAAGGACATACAACTAAGCACACTTGTCACCTAAACTTCAACTACAAAAATATATGCTTCTCCTTTACTTAACAGGATGATAACACTAAGTAAGAAAATAAATAACAATGTTACATGATTTTGGGCATACTCATCAAGTTAATAAAATAACACCAAGAGTTCACCATCTCCACAGAAGTGGAAAATCACTGAGATGTAACCTCTTAAACATAAAAGAATTGGACCATTCCTCAGACATGCATACATGAACACACATGAAATCACATTCCTTAATATCAGTAGCACCATATAACCAATAACATACACATGTACATATCTTTTAACTTAAAAAGATCAAGTAAATACTTATCTTATGTAGCAAGTTAAACTAGAAAATAGAGTGGGACTTCGACTCCCACACAATCATAGACAAGCTACTGTCACTGATACTTATAGTTGTCATCCCTGAGCCAGATTCTAAAGCTAGAGGATGAGTACTTTTATAGAAGTAATTGCAGCTCTAGTTGAAACAAGGTGTCCTAAATCCACACTGCCTTCAACCACAACCTATTCGAACAATTAATGAACCATTGAGCCTTCACTTGTGCACAACCAATGTCAATGGTACATTTGAACCAATATAACAGATGAAAGATGGTGTCCCAAGGCTACATAGCCTTATCCTACTATTTATCTAGGAAAATTACATCATCGCAATGTCAAAGCAGAGACCCAAGCACAGAGAGTGAAACTCGACTTCAGGAGAATATTTTCCACTTAAAAGCTGAACTTCATTGGTTGGCTAGGTTACCAAGGAGTACCGGGTTCATCCTTCCATTGGTTTTCATTGGTAGAAGAAATAACTAGTGCTTTTCAACCCTAAGGAAACACATGGTGGTTCACCAACTCGACAAGCACCAAGATTCCCTCTTCTCCAAACAAGTAGGTTCATCAATCCATCAAGCTTCCCAGTGGGTTCTATATCCTCAAGGCAAGCCACTGGTCCACGATATTCACCCAACAAGCTTCCATGAGGGTTCTTCAACTATTTTTTCTTCCACTGCTTTCGCGCGTGAGCGTTATTCCTAAGATTATATTCTCCATATATCTCCCTCTTATGCATGAAAGAGAGTGGTCAATAAAGTTCCTCCCAATTGACCAAGTGTCCCTTCTTTTCTAGGTTCCCACAAAATTCATTTCTTGGACAATGAAACCCATTCCCATCTTGAATACTTTATCCTTTCCTGTTTGTTGTTAGAGGATAAGGACACTTGGGCCTATCCCTTCTTCTTTCAGTTTATTTATGGCACAATCAACCCATTTAAAACCCGTTATGAAATCAGCTCACAAAAATATAGAAAAGATAGATGAACGCCTTAGAATTCAACCTCATCGAGGGGGCAACCTCCTTTACATTACATAAATGAACAATTCTTTGATGATACAAATGACAAAACCTCCTTTCTATATACAGGGGTCTAAGGGGTCACAATATAACCAAGCTGACCTAACAATAATAATATAACGACACAAAAATAACAATATAGGGATTTTATGGGGCACGGTAATAATAATATGGGGACAATAGGGGCACCACATTATTAATAAGGGATACAACTACAATAGTAATGTGGCAATCACTAGTATTATAGGGACATAACATGCCCCTCTCTTTCAAAAAAAATGTTGTCTTTAATGCTTGAGTAGTTTTGGATGCTTTTGTGTAAAATTGTCATCCTCCCATGTGGAATCTTCAGCGGATAAGTTCTTCCACTTGATGAGATACTCCGAAATTGATCGCTTTTGTAGCTGTTGAGTTCTTGTTTTTGTGACTGCTTCCAGTTCTGATATAAATTTTCCTTCCTCGTCAAGTTCTGGCAATATTATTGAAACTGGGAGCTTGTCACCTATAACCTTCTTTAAACATGAAACATGGAAAACTGGGTGTACTCGAGAAGCTGCAGGAAGCTCCAATTTGTATGCCATAGTACCAATCTTTTGCAACACCTTGTACAGACCATAATACTTTGGTGATAGTTATTATCCTTCCTAGCTTCCACGTCATTCATCTTAGCCTCCATGCCATACATCTTAGCGTCTACATCTTTCTTTAAATCATCCATCTTAGATTCTGTTACTTTTTGTCCGAGTGACATTTGTTGCACTTGGTCTCATAATTTTGATATATCATGTTGCATTTCTTCCTCTTCTTCATGAGTCATGCTAGAGATTTTAGGTTGGTTATTGGGTGTTTTCATTTTCTTTCCTCGGGGCATCAGTTACCGATAATAATGCTTCACTATGCCCTTTGAATTTCTTCAAACTAATTTTTTAAACCAAGCTTATGCAAAAAGTTAAAAAATCTACACACCTTTTTTCACTTAGTAGGAGCTCGATATCATCTGATGTATCTCTGTAATTTTGAATCTTCCAGTTCTGAAATTGTGACCTACAATAGCCCTTTGTGTCCTCTTCCCAATGCCACTAGTCTAATCGAATTTATATTCTCCAAGAAAGAGTTACACACAATCTCCCAAGATGACCTGATTATATACCTTTTCAAAAGAGTGAACCCGTCTGAAGTGCCACGTGTCACTGTTTTGACCTTAGGATCTAAAAAATATACACAGGAAATTACAGTTCGTCCTCTTTCTGTAACTTTTTACGAAATTTAAATTTGATGCTCAAAACAAAAGTTATGACTATTTTCCCCAGGTCACCTATTTGGAATGTAATTTGGGAGTCTGCAAAAAGGCTAACTTCCTCAAATCATATCTCCACAAATATAGCACAAAAATCTCTAAATTTCGGACCCAAGGTTTAGAACGATTTCAACTCAAATGGGTTCTTGTTTTAGTTTCTGAAACGTCATAGAAAAAAAGTTATAGTGCAAATTCCACGATGACTTGTTTGGAGCAACGAAACCCTAGAAGCCAAAGCTCTAATATCAAATGTTATGAAATCAGGTCACAAAAAGATAGAAAAGATAGATGAACTCCTTAGAATTCAACCTCTTCAAGGGGGAAACCACCTTTACATTACATAAATGAACAATTCTTTGATGATACAAATGACAAAACCTCCTTTCTACATATAGGAGTCTAAGGGGTCACAATATAACCAAGCCGACCTAATAATAATTATATAAAGGCACAAAATTAACAATAGCGAGATTCTATGGGGCATAGTAATAACAATATGGGGACAATAGGGACACAAAAATATTAATAAGGGATACAACCACAATAGTAATGGCATAATCACTAGTATTATAGGGACCTAACAAAACCACCCAGCCAACTAGGGTTGATATTTAAAACAACCATTCGCTCAAGCAATCTTTCTTCAATAAGTAATGGAATTTGTGTCCCTATCAAAACCATTTAAATAATAATCATTATTCATATTGAGAGAAATATTAACCGGGGGATGTCACAAATAATCAAAAGTTTACTAGGGATTATGTCATCCAGATTGGTGGAGGAATTTGGATAAAAAAAGTTGAGTGGTGAATTTGAACCCTAGATATGTGGATACAAATTTATAATCTGGATAAATAATTTTTAGCATGGACCCCATTTAACTTACGAAAAATATCTAACTTGGAAAGAGCTGTGAAATAAAATGAGGGGTTGGATATCTAAATCCTTGAATCAAGTGTTAGTTAAACCTCATGGAAAAACATGGATCGAGGAGCATCTGGATATAAGGAATATATCCAAATTGGGCAGTATCTGGATTAAATAAAATTTTAAAATTTCATCTCGATTATCCAAAATCTAGATTTTGTGTAATTGGGATTTCTACCTTTCGAAAGAATCTAGTATTTGAGCTTTAATGGAACGTTGTTAGCGTGAAATGCTAGTTTTAAAGTTGATAGAGACAATTTCCACATAGATTTGAGACTACAAAGAGAGGGATAATAGTTTTCTCGTGAACATTTAAACAACATGATCCAAGAATCAAGGAGGAAAAATTCAGTATAAGTAAGACCTTGGAATCACATAACTTGTTCTTGAAAAAAAAACTATAATTGTGTACATATTTCCACTTGGAATCGAAATATCTTCCTTCTAGGTCATGTGTTTTTCTTGCATCTTAATTCCTATAATCTTCATTTATGGTCTAAGAATTGGATTTTCACTCTAATCACCTCTTATACATTAAGACCCACACCTAGTTATGAACACTTCAAAATATCATCAATATCCCCACTTGGACATTAATAGGTCATATGTAGTGGATCAAGGTGTCATTCTTGAACCTTGATTCTTGGAATATTAATTTACAATATAAGGGATACCTCCTTAAAATATGTCTAGGGTCTAAATAATCATGTATTTTAAAAAATCCCCTAAAACACCCATATCCCCTAGCAAAGGAAGAGATTTTTTTGATGTCTTAATTGATGGTTAAAGATGTTATTCATAACCATGCATTCCAAAAATATCACTTTAGGGTCCAATAATTATGTTTCCTCAAATGACCATGTCAAGAGCGTTAAGACTCATAACTAGTGCTCAAAGGATCCAAACAATGAAAGTATGCCTATTTGGAAGACAAGAATTCCCTCAAGATACCAATTGTTTTGGTTCGAGGTGTTCGTCCAAGGACCTTGATACTTAGAAGGAATCTCTATGCCCTAAAGCCCATGTTTCCACCCCTTACCATGTTAAGGACCCTAATGCCTAGACTTGATGCTCAAATTATCTAAACATTTATAGCTCCACGATGAGGGTAAAAGACTTTAGTCATAAAAACATGCACATGCTCCTCAAATCACATGTGTAATCTTAAAATAACATGCAAGTTCTTAACAATGCACATGTGTTGTTCAAAAATATAATTTGGCATGTATGCATGTTGGTTTAGAGAGCACCAAGGATATATGAATAAGGATGGGCGTGTGTTGGTTAAAATGCACCCATGTTCTAGTGTGAGTGTGTTCTTATGGAACCCATTGCCACTTTTTCAACCATCAACTTCATGTGAGCACCCTAAAATTAATGTTAATTAATTATGAACTTCAATAGATAATTTAAAGTGGTTTAATAGCTTAGTATTGGTGTAGAAAGATTCATATTTATTCACTTAAGGACCAACCTAGATCCATCTTAACTCTAGATCTACCAAGCACACAAAAAATGAAATCCTTTTTCGCTTTAAAAGAAGTTTGTATCTCAAGAATTTTGATCCCTCTATGCCCTTGGTAGATCCAAAGTTAGATGGATCTAGGTAATTTATTATTAATTATATAAATATAATAATAATAATTACTTTATTATTTTAATTTTGACCCAGTCAAAATATTAAAAACAATTACATGTCTACCATATTGGGATCAAATGTTTATATAGGAGTTAAATTTTACTTAGACCTCAAATATAATTTTTTTTTTAATAAAAAATATATCCAATAAAAAGAAAATCTTAAATAAAATATAAAAATTAAAGTATTATACTTTACCATTCCTACATTCCATTAAAACTTTATATCTATAACACATTATTACAAATAAATTAAAAAAATATATTATAGAGGAGTACTAAAAGGAAAAGTAGTGTAGTGATAACTCTCAACTCTATTAGTCGTTGAGAATAGTTTTTCTAAAACTATTATATTATATTAAGTCAAAAGTAACTCGGAAAACCCCAAACCCTTAGTAAACATATCAATTAGGATTTACAGCCATATAAATGCCATGGATTGTGTGCAATAAAGTAATAACGTGGGTGTCTATGATCTATAGACAAATGGTTCCAATAAAATAAAATAAAACATCTGTGAGCACATAGATCATACGCTGAATATTTTTTAAAATTAATATATTCTCCATTTAATTTACTAATAGTGTGTCACATTTGAATATAGTGTGTAAATCCACAGGATAATTAATGCTTTATCTAGCAATGAGTAAAAACATGGATGTAATGGCTACGATTTAGTATACACCTATTAATAAATAAATATGGTTGAATTAAGGCAACAACTATTAGTGCTTACTTGATATGCATTGAATTAGTCACCAAAAAATCATGTAACATGTGAATGACTTATTTTGAGAGGTTAATTGGTAGATCACTAGTGAAAATTGTACTAAAATCATTTACCATGCAACTTTGTTCTAATAAAGTCTTTAATGATGAAATTAATTTTATCATTTACACCTAAGAAAATGAATTGACTTTTTGGTAAACATTGGGACTATCATACATAATTTATAATTCATTTTATGATTGTAAAAAATGAGTTAATTCATGACATAATAGTTTTTACTAATATATTTCACTTAGTCCCACATTTTCTTTGAAAAATAAATTCTCTTCTAGTTGAGATTAATCTCCTTCCTAGCCTATTCAATTGGTAAGTTGATTTTTTTGGCAAGGTTATTTGAAATTTGCAATTCATATTGAATGCATGTAATTGAGAAGTATATATACAATGGAATCAAGAGATGGTAGCCATGAATTATGTGCATTGGTGGTAGTTCTTTACTCTCACATACAATCTCAATGTAAGTCTTAAAAAACATTCTCAATGGTAAGATTGTTTCCATAGTGCCTCTTCCACCATTCATTGTGATAATGAAAAAAATAACAGTATTGCATTAATGGTTGGGGGTGGTGTGGCCATCCCCTTGCATGCACAAGCATACAACGTATAATTTTTAATATGGTATGGTTATATGGCTCTTATAGTTTAGAGAATTCGGTGATCATATTGCAACATTGAGAGTAGGGGGGCGGGAGGGGGTCTTTTACTTCCCTCACTACAGAAGGCAAGGGAGGAGGAGTAGAAACAAAGGAAACTTCTTCACCACCTATTTTCTAGCAATAGAGGAAGACATTGTTGTGCCTAATCCTGCAGAGCATATAGTGGGAATTATTGTCACCTTATTTCTATTCTTGTCTTGACTGAGGGTGGGCTCTTTGTTGATGCGAAGAGGATTTAGGATTTGAAAGACTAAAAGGAGGGGAAAAATATTTTCAAATCTTGGATGAAGCTCTCTAGGGGTCTACAGTTTCTCCACCATGACCAACATCAAGAAATTATCTCAGTCTGTGAGTTGGGTAGCCTCCTTATGTATCAATTTATGTGTAAATCAACATACCTCACACTTTTTTATGTGTACTTGCCGCAGTTATTTGATAGGTCTTTAGTATAAGCTGGGCGTAATTTGCATGCTTTTTGGTTTTGTTTTATCATTCATGTTTTATCGATGTTCTAGCTTCTTTTTACCACAATGATATTTTTGTCCAAAATAATCCTACCTACTTTTCCCACACTTGTTAGCTTATGTGTTGGATGACTTCCTATATCTTTCTTTTACCTCAAGCTCTACAATTATCTAGTATTGTTTTTCTAATTTTAGAATGAACCCTATATATCCATCACTCATTTTATGTTGCGATGTGTAAACCATGTATAATCGTCTAACTCCATATTTCCCTACTAGATATGTGACGTCAACGAATCCACAGTAAGGGCACAGGAGGAGGTTTTTTCCCCTGGGGATGCACTCGAGCACAACATTAGGCTTAGGAAGTTGTTGAAATGTATCATTCTATCATAACCTTTGAATTATAGAATGAGTTTTGTCAATTGGGATCAATGGCTGTTATAGAAAAACATGTTATCTTTGATTTTGTGATTTTAGAGGATGTTTCTACTTGGATGACTAACCCTGGACATGCCATAGGTCGAAGGAATATGTATCCTAAAGCTATAATTCTTTATTGGCAATTGAAGACACTACTAGGCAAGATTCTGAAAGATAAACAAGATGAAAGTTATAACGTATTGGCAGGTTTGCAAGACGTCAAAATAGTTTAGAGAAACCAATGGCCATGCAAGGAAAAAATGGATGTGAGGTTTTCTCATATATAATCCCACCTTTAGTGTGATCTTGCTCCTCATGCTCTTGTTGGCTATAGTGTTAAAGACCATGCACCTATCACCTCCTCTGACACTTGATATTTTGAATGATAGTTGGTAGCTTTTTTGTTTCACAATAGTAGTGGGCACTTTAATTATGTTAGTGATGACAAAATTTTTAAAATTTAGGATATGTTGCTCAATGGTAGGTTAATAATAACATTTAGTTTGTAGTGCCCACCCTAGTTTCCTGACTCTAATATGACATTATCTTGCATACTTTAGTCTATGAGTAACTCAGGCTGAGGATCCATAAACGTGACTCTATTATCAGCGAATGTGATGGTTATGTATGTTCTCTATTAATATTATGATTACGATATAATTAATGGTTAGGTGTATTCTCTATTGATATCATGATGGTGATAGTAGTAAAGGATAGAAATGTTTCTATTGATGTCATAATGATGATAGCCTTGATCTATATGTATGGTTCCATTAAGGTTATGATGATGCTAGCCA
>APFE031105041.1:32328-109686 GCA_000404065.3 Pinus taeda
TAGTGTTAAAGACCATGCACCTATCACCTCCTCTGACACTTGATATTTTGAATGATAGTTGGTAGCTTTTTTGTTTCACAATAGTAGTGGGCACTTTAATTATGTTAGTGATGACAAAATTTTTAAAATTTAGGATATGTTGCTCAATGGTAGGTTAATAATAACATTTAGTTTCCCACTAGAAAGATTGAGACCACCTATTGGATGATATTATGAGATTAATAATTGTCTCATATACTATGATTTTATGAGATTTTAATGAAATGGAATATTAGATTACAAACAACAACAACACCACCAACAACAATAATAATAATTTATTGCACTTATTATAATTAAATAATAAAAAGATAACATTATTATTTTTTAAAAAATTTCTTTTCTCACATAAAATTAATTTTAAAAATTATATAATTAAAACATTTAATTAAAAAAAATTTAATTAATTTTTTTAATAAGTGATTAAACATTATTTATTTTTATTGATCTCACCTACAAGGATTTGAAATTTGGATTTCATCTTTGTAATTTGGATTTCATGATTTAAACAATACTTTTTATATCACTGCGATTACCAATTGAGCAACCTTAGTGAGCTAAACATTAGTTCATCCTTAGTGAGCTAAACATTAGTTCATAGCATTGAGATTACTAATTAAACAACCTCAATGAGCAAAAAATTGTTTACCATTTATTTAAATTATTAAATTTAATTTAATTACTAAAACTATTATTAAAATTAAGTTTTAAATTTCTCTTTTAACCCGTATTAATGAATATTTATATCACATGAATAATATACACACAGTTATGAACCTTTATCTTTTACGCATCCATTGTGACATATTTTTAATGTTTTAGTCGTGACATATTTTTTGTTTTTATTTTTTAAATATTATTTCTTTTAATATAACAATATTTGTGAAAAAATATTAGAAATAAGTTTTTATTTAGGTCATTTAATTTATATTGTCTTTTAAATCACAAATTACATGAATATTTGAGTCATAAAATCCCCCCCGCGGGATTAAGGAAGAAAGATAGAGAAATTAAAGGTTTGGATTTTGGAATAAAATGGAAATGGTTTCCTCCATTGTCATGATTGTACCTCAAGGTGGTATTGTTTGGCACCTTATGTGTTGGATGGCTTCTTGCACTAAGATTATATAGTAAGGTTTGATAAATGTTTAAATGAAATCTCGTTTTCAATGTTTAAAAATGATGGAATATAAGTTTGTTGCTAAGTAATTTTTTACTTTCATTATGCCCATTAGATCTGAGTGAGATAGGCTTGTGGCAAGCAAAAAAATAAACTATTTGTTATGTGTTAATGTATGTATGATATAAGGAAAGTGTTTAAGGAAAGGTATATATAAAATGTGTTGGTTAATGATTTTGCTTTGTATTGTAATGAAAATAGATGTAATGTTTAGTGGGTCTTATATGTAAAATACCATCATATTGTTGGTTCAACTACAAAATCTTGTTACATTTATTAAGCAAAGATTACATATTAATGGTCCAATATTGCCATGTATATGTAGATAGGATTTAAAAAATTAACAAATGTTTTTTTCTTACAACATCCCAGGGATTTAATGTTTTCATTGTTTCTTCCTCTTTGTGGATGGGAGGGGGTAAGGATATACCCTCATCACTGAAATGCCACTATTTTAAGGATCCAATCAATAGAAAACATTTTTCAATTGTGGTATGTCATCCACCTATTTTCCATATCATGGAGAAACTAAAGTAGGTTCCCATACTTGAGGTAATAGAGGCAATTATTTTTTATTTCCTTTCATACTATAAATCCAAAGTTGTAATATGCCAACTTAATGGTTTTTGGTATCCAAGATCAAATGTAATGCCCCTACCTGAACCCATTATCTTGTATTATGTTAATAACCTACCAATTGAATGATTTTTCTTTGTACTTGATTATGATGTGTCTTTTCTAGCTACATATCCACACCTCACATGGATACATTAGTGTCCTATGGATAATATTAAACTTGACTAATAGATAAGATTTATTATTGGTTATTCGATTGATCAACCCTTAATCTTTATTAATAATTAATCATTTCTTATTATTAATTCAACATTTAATTTATTAAGATTCTCATGAATCCATTTTGGATTGATTAACCCATAAAATGTAAATATTATTATTATATTACTAATATTTTTTATTGTTTTAAATATTTATTTTAATATCTATTATCCTTATGGCCTAACAAGGTCTAATGACCTCGAGTCAACTAAAGGAAAAAATTTAGGGGAGTGACTTGAGGAATTTATGGGGATTTTCATGACATAAATAGGGGGGAGAATTATGGAAATTATGATTGGTGGTTGGAATTCATAGGGAAGGGAGGCATGACTATCAATGACTATATTTTTTTTTGAGGGTTTGGATTCATGTGGAGAGGGGTGAGAGGGAGAATTGAGAGGAGGGTGGAAACTAGGAGAGGAGAGAGATAAATCAAACTTGCTTCTAGTTTGGAGTTTAGAGGGTGTTGGATTGATTTTTGACACATTGCATTTGTGACTATACTTGGGCTCATAGGGCTAGGGAACTTGTTGAGGTTACCTTAGCTAGAAAGTCAAACATACATTCCTAATTGGTAGGGTGGAATATTTAGGTGGTTCATCCTATAAGAGGCTATGCATCTGAGCCACCATACCAGGTATTCTTCTTATTTTTCTTTAATTTATGTAAATTGTCATAATGAAACTGTGTACATGTTTTTAATATGATGTAACAAATGCATACATTGAATTGTAAAATATCTTTATTTTAGGTTCTAACATTATGTGAAAGGTTTATTTATGGTTTGGGGACCAAGGGATAGGTCCTTACATGTGGTATTGGAGCTTGGATTTTAAATCTTGCACCTAAATGCACTTGCATATTTGTGCACCCTGAAACAACCCAAAATCATTGTTCTTTTTCCTTGTTCTTTTCTTTCCAACAAAGACTTGTAGAAATTAACCAAATTAACAAAATTGTGATTGAACATTCAAATATGCCATATCTTCATGGAATAATATTAATCTCTCCTAAATCATACCATATACTCATGCAAGAATAGTAATATCTCTTGAAGGAATACCTCTAATCTAGCCAAGACATTAAGTTCCATGTAAAACAAAAGTGAAAATTTTAGCCTGTTCTATGTGTTATTGAGATGCAATACACCAAGAATACTTAGAAGACTCAACATATTATGGTGTGAGAACAAATAATCCATATGAATAAATCATGCTTTGAAAAAAAAATCAGATTCTTTAAGACATGGAATTAAAAAACTCGTTATGAGTGTGATGTTTTTTTTAGAGTTGCATTAATTGCATTTTTGGATCCATGAAATGAGAAATAACAATAAATCAATAATTTTTGGTGTTACTTTTGTTACACCTTGCCAAAATGAAAATTCAACAAATCTATTAGAACAATACAAAAGTTGTTAGACCTAGATACAATCCCTTGGCCAAACGATATACTTTATAACCAAAAGACATACCCTATAAAAATAGGTTAAAAATTGGTGGATGGTACAACAAGGATTTTTGTAAGGCACAAACAAATGTTTTTGGATATTGCTTTTAACAAACCCCTCATTTGAAATTTTTTGAGGTCTAAAATGAGCCTCAAAATAAAATGTACAACCAAAATAAACTTTATAAGAACCAATATGATTCAATATGATGATGTCAACCATGGGGTATGACTCACCATTTTGGAGTAAAAAAATAAAAGGATTAAAAAAATTAAAAAACCACTTTTTCAGCTCGTATTTTGAACTTATCTCCCCACACTTTTACTCAAATTTTGAGTGGGATAACTTGTTGGATGCGAAATTTAGTTCCTAATGTATGGAGTACTCATTTTGCATACTTTCGATGAAGCCTGCTACATGAAAAAAGAGAAATATGTGAAAAACATGATTGCAATCATGTTTTTCATGTATTTCTAATATTTCATGTAGTAGGGTCCATAGGAAGCATGTAAAATAGGTAATGGATGAGGAATTAAATTATGCATCCATTGAGTTCTCCCACTTGAAATTTGAGTAACATTGTAGGTAGATAAGTTGAAAATACGAGTTGAAAAAGTAGTTTTTTCTTTCCTCCCTCTAAAATTTGGTGATGTAATTTAATCTTACTTTATTATTTCCACTAATATTTTATAATATTCCTTAGGAGACCCATTTTAGACCTAAAAATTTCTCTAATGAATGGTCAAATAATGTAAGTGCTTGTAGCAAAAAAAGAATGTGGGGGTATTACTAATTACTCATTAAATGCGTGTTATGTTTTAAAGAGTGAAAAGACTAAGAGAAGCCAACAATCCAACAACCACAAAATGGTGAAGAGAATTGTGATATAAATAGACTAAGATAAGTCATCAATTAAACAACAAAAACATGGTAGGGAAGAGCATTGCAATCAAAACCCAAAATGAAGAACATATAAAGCTTGTAATTTTAATGGAAAATCAACAAAACTTGTAATTTCACCCCAAATAAACTATAATTTGCAAACCCCACATGATGAATAGGTAATTAAGAATAAGTAACAAATTCCTTGGTATCATGAAAACTATAAGAAACATAAGAGATCGAAAATAAAAATGTCACAACTCAATGCTCATTAAAATGTTTTAGATAATTTTTCTCGAGTAACTGCCAAGAGATAAAAACAGATGCCACATGAAAAGGGCTCCCAAAACCCTTAATTTACAATGTCATAATGAAAATCAAGTATTTTTCTGCAATCCAAAAGTGATTGATGTGTGAATTTAAGAAGAACATACATTAAATACCTAACAAATTATGTTAACTCTTACCTACATACCCCCTACTTTTCGATAGCCATGTCAATTCCACCCATAACATCCTAAGATTATTCTTATGGAGGGCCTTAAAATAAAGTTACCAGGGCCATGGGAGCTAAGGAGTGAATCCATAATTTTTTTCAATTAAACCCTTCCTCCTCCTTACTATCTCATATACCCTGAATCTCTCTCTTTGCAAACCCTAGCCAGTAGAGGGATTGAGAGATAGGTGAGAGGTGTATATAGTAATACTTATCTCCTCCTCCACTGCCAAATTGAAATGTATTGTGCATCACCTACCAATTTTTTATATAAGGTATGCATGGCAAAGACCCAAAGCCCATCCCAACTTAGCTAAGTAGGCCTGAATGATGGTTCCTTGGATCTACTGATTTCATTTGACTAAAACATTTACTGACCATTAAATCCATTGTAGTGAGTCTATGAAGAATATGAGTCAGATGATAGTAACTGTGGACGTTGATCCATGCCTGAGTAAGCCATTTCCCAAGGTTTTTTCACCCAAAAAATTGTTGCCACTCTTGCATCTAATAACTACTCTACAAAACCTACTTAGTATTCTTATCAAGTCATTTTTCCATAATCCTAGGAAATTCCTCCCTAACAATAACACATAATAGAAAGAAATTATGAGCATCGGGAACCATTGTACAAGTGGGAAAAACCCACATCAATTTACAAAGAGGGTGAACTCAACCGACCAAGTAACACAAAGCTAACATGGAGCGTGGACTTTGGGTTTTGTCTGTGGGTATGGAAAAATTTGAGTGAGGCACTTGAACTACATGTGAGGTCCAATGTTTCCTACCTCTAATAGTGCAATAAGATACTTTTTATATTCTTATTTTATTGTGATATCATTTATTGCAATATTTTTATTTGATTGTGATATTGTTTTATTCACTAATTGATTATTAATTTATTGTAGGTTAATTATAAATGGATTTTTTTAATTCATACAGCAACCACCACACACAGATATATATATTATATATATATATATAATATATATAGATATATATATGTAGTATGTTATGTTATGTATGTTGTATGTATGGTTTATGTATGTATGTATGTATGTCACTGTTATTATGTATGTATGTATGATATAGTATTGTTATGTATGTAATGTATGGTTGTATGTATGTATGGTTACTTGATTTAAAAAAAATGTATTTATCATTAACCTACAATAAATTAATAATCAATTAGTGAATAAAACAATATCGCAATCAAATAAAAATATTACAATATATATGTAAAATGTTGGGAGAATATTTTTTTGGACAAATCCTATTAATTAATAAATTCATAACCCCGGCTGCGGGTGTTTATTAGGCTATTGAATGCGGGGGCGGCCTCATTACTGGGCAAGTGGCCGCCCATACCCGCCAGATGGCCCGAAGCCTCGAGAAACCGTCACCTCGGTCCGGCCAGCAGTTATGAATTCATTAATGCTATCGGGAGAACAACTATTTGTAGGGGTATAATGATCGTCCGCCTTGGCTCGCAGATGAAAGGTGATCAGTCGGAAGGTGCTGGAAGGGTTAGTGTCTGTTGGGTGCTCTGTAATGCTTCAACTATGTGTTGCGCGCTCTGTTCTTGGATGAGCAAACAGTGGGTGTGTGCGCCAAGATTTAGACCTCGGCCCTCTGCACAAAAGGCCTTGGTCTTTACCTTGGGACGTCAGAGTATTCTTGTCTTTCTGCTTTGGTTCAGTGCTTTGAGTGTTACTCTGCTCCAACTTTGTGAGTTCCCTGAGTGCAATGTGACTTACGGTGCTCTGAATGCGACGGAGGTTCAGTTTATCTGCGCCCCTGTTAGAAATTCACCCTTTCGGCGCTCTGGTAACACTCGGCTTCAGCTTGTTCGGCTCTCTGGGAGCAATTCACCCCTCGACACACCGGAAAAGTCTCGGCTCCAGCTCTGTGTGGTAAGTCTTGTTACACGCACTCGTGTTCTATTACCGGTTTATCATCTTCTGCATACGTTGTTGCACTGGTTTAAGGCCCTCTGTGGCGAAGAGAAAACACGACCTCTGGGAAGCATTGGGTATATTTTGGTTACAGGATGCTGCGTGAGAGGTTACGCGGCACTTGCAGGCGGGGAGGTTCAAGGGGCGGTGCAAGAGGTCGGGCTTCATCGCCACGATCCTCGGCATCTTTCGACTCCCCCTCGGAAGAAATTAGCTCCCCTTGAGCTCGACGAGGGCGCGGCAGAGGCAGAGGGCGGGGAAGGGCAGCGGCGTGTCCGTTTGGCTCTCACCCATCCACCCGCTTCCGGTTTCCATGTGCCCTGGACAACGCCATTTACTATGTTTCAGTTCAGATTGAAAAATGCGACCATGCAGACAAATCGGAGGTCCCAGCAGAGCCACGGCCACCCTCGCCTGTTCAGGGTCTGCGACTGCAGCCTGCGGAAGCCTCGTGTGCGATGGCAGGAACTAGAGCCGGAACAAGTGAGCCTGCAAAGGAAGATGCACCATACATGGACTCGAGTGCTTCCGATCCATATGCCTGTCCAGTGGTGGAGGAGCAACCATCCACCTCCGTGGACGCTTAAGATCGTTGCATGGTCGTTCTGGGTGTTTTGGAGACAATTCGTTCAGTCTCAGGTTGTCGGCGAGGCAGTCACAGTATGTAATGTGGGTCAGTTAGTGCTAGTTTTTGGGTCGCGTTACACAGTCTTTTGTGTGTCGGGTATTATGTATGTGTCTGTTATGTCGGGTATTATGAATGTGGGTTTTGCAATGTCTGTAAGTTCCTCCCTCGCTTCGGTAGGGAATGGGCGTATATCGCCTGGGTCCAGTTTTATGTGGGTTCTGGCTTGGGGCCAGCGGACAGTCTCATAGTCCCTCAGTCTCTCAGGCTCGGTTTTAGTCTCAGTATGCCATACTGTTCATGTAGCCAGCTCTTCTTGGCGGATGTAACTCTCTCTGTACTCTTTTTTGTATTATAATAGAAATAGCATGATTTACAAAAAAAAAAAAAAAAATTCATAACTAACTAATTTTATAGGACTAATTAATTAATGTTTAGTTAAATATATTGATGGGTTAGTTAACAACGTGTTAAATTAATTAGTCAATGACTAATTGGTGTTAATTAATAATGAGGTATACAAAGAAAAGGATAATGTTAATGAAGGTAATAACTCAGGTTACAAGCAAGGATAAAAAAATTAATTGATTCTAGGAAGATGTTTGAGGGTAGTTTGAAAGTGCATCATAGTGATGGGAAAGGATTTACTCAATCTATAAGGATCTACTTCATACTCATAACACTTGTTTATGAGCATAGTAAAAGGAAAACTTACATGCATAATTTTTTCTACACATGTGAGCTAAGTAAGAGATGGCCATGTCCTAACCTACACTAATGTACTTTGTATGTCATGAAAATATCTAACCAATATATAATGGTAAGGACGTGAGGATATCGAAGCCAAGGAAGGTTGACACAATGTTGAAATAACATCTTACTCACATGAAATGACCTTAGCAACTTTTGTTGTTGGGTTTTGTGGATCACAAGGGGATTTAGAAAACTGTTAGTACAAAATGAAAAATAAACTTCCAAGAATATTATGTAAAGTAAAATGAATAAAGTTCAACATAATTGTCATTAATGAGTGAAAATAAATCAAAGTTCATTTTTTAGTCACACTGAATATGCAGTAATTAGGCAACAACTTTGGTGCCCTACAATAAATATTACAAAACAATGCAAAATCAGTTTAATTGATGGCATCTAAAATATATTTTAATCAATGATTATGGGTTCCAATGGCCATTTTGGAGGTGTCATAGAAAAAGTAAATAGATTCTTTTCCAATATGATGTGTCTTACTTGCCAGAAAGAATTTGTGACAACTGAGTTGTAGACGTGTGACCATAGGCTAAAGGGCTTGCGAACGGTCTCCCCCGCATTTATTGGTAGTGATTCGTCAAAATGTGAAGCTACAAAGATGGTGATGGCCATTGATAAGAGGTGGAGCAGAGTGACACTCTATGAAGTTATTATATTTGTACAAGGAGGGAGACAACTCGAGAAATGGAAAGCCCATAATTCTCTCTATTATTCATCATCACGGTTGGAATTTTATAAGCACCTATAAATTCTTTGAGATAACATACTGTTCATTGGTTCATGCCACATGATATTGTTATGTCATTGCAAAATTTCACTGGTTCATGGCACATGGTATTGTTATGTCACTGAAAGTGACATCTAGTATCGATGAAAACCTATTACTTTTTTCGTATGAATTTTTTTTTGTTGTGTTACAATGTTAACATTGGGTTTTTGTTATAATTCTTTTAGTGATGTAATAGCGTCATCACATGTTGACTATGTTGCCCAAGGGTTGTCATCAATGATCCTATGTATGAGATGTACGAGAGATATATGCATTGATGGTACCTCTAATGTTCATACATCTACCTTTATAAAAGAATTTTTTCTCGAATAATAATTAAGGTGGATGTATTAAATGTAACATCATGATAGGTTGTTTCTTTGAATCATAGTATCTTTCAATTATACACTATTCGGTTCTTGACCTAGGTTGGACCTTACTTTGAACCCTTGGTCACACATTTGATAATGCTTCATCACCAATCTTGGTCCTGTATAGAAATCATTTATGATTTAACATTAATCTTAGGACGATTAACACTAGCTCCACCTCCATAGTACCCATGTGACCTTGCCACATGGCCTCATGGCATTTCCCATACAACTGTGAGCATATGATCAGCATGTGGGTGATTCATATGAAGGGGAAAGATCAGCTTAGCTGATTGGACGACTAAAATAGTTTGGGGTTTATCCTTGGGACACCATTCAATTTTTCATTCTGCCTATTTATTACTAGCGCTCTTCTCTGAAACTAAAAGGGTTTTGGCTGTTAGTTATGGTTTTGTTTACTTGACCTCATTCACAACTTATTCATATTATTTATCTAGTCATCAGTCTCACCATGCTCTATTTTCATTTATTTGCATGTTTTAATAGGTAAGTTTACAACAGTTTCATCATTTTTCTCATCTTTACCAATGGCTCGCATCCTTGTTTTGCTGAGGTCCAATTTTTTGTTTTGTTTTTGTATTCTTTTGCAGAATCAGGTATCAACAATTTTTCTTCTTCGTCCAAAGACGGTTCTGAGCTTTTCTCCATGCAACCCCTTCTCCTCTTAACTATTACTCGCCAAACATGATGGTCGAGGGTTGATATTCTTATGGTCAAAATGGAATAAACATTCCCAAAGCTATGGTACTGTTGCATATGATATTATTTCATCTAGGATTAGGATGCTTCTTTTATCTCTATTTTATTTAATTTTGGTTAACACTATCTAATGAGTTTTTCTACTCTAGGTGGCATTGTCGTAAAACACAACCCCCCCATTTTTCACTTATAAATCCTATATGGGTACCCTTTTATTTGATTGATTAGTAAAATTATTATGGGATTTTGAGTATGTGGATGGCTTAAATGAGATCATTTATTTTTTATGTTTCTATCTCATCTCGTTTTACCTCCTTTGGATCAACATTTTGTATATTGGGTTTGTTTTAGCCGCTTTGGCCTTCTGTTTTGTTTATTACTCTTTTGTTTTATTATTTTATCTTTTTGTTTTTCTTTTGTACAATTTTTTCATTCTTGTAAATAATATTAATAATCCTTCTAGTTTTGTGAATAATACTTTTTGTAAATCTTTTTGTCATAGCCCCCAAGACCAAGATTGTGCCTAGGCTGTTAGCCTTTGGCCTAACACAATGGCATATCTTTAAAAATCATATATTGAATATCAGAACAATTTATATTGAACATGACATATGATATAACCAAATTCCGATATCAATTGAAATAGTATATGCAGGGTGGTTTTAAAATATATTAAACAAAGTTTGAAGGCTAACCACATAGCAAAAGTTGATATTTTAATAAGTCCAATTATAAGCCAAGTCTCACACATGTGATTTAACCAAAGTCCAGAGGGTTTATAATGTATATCAAAACATTCTATCAAATTTTCCCATGTTCCAATGGTTACGGAACTCTGATATGAGTCTCGACGCCAAACCCCTGATATGGTCCTACTCATGCCACGTGTTCCACTTCCATTGTCTCACATAGTATAACCATCAACATTTTCATATGGTTTTGTGTTAAAAATCTGATGTAGCTTGCAGCCCAGATCTACAATATGGGACAATGAAATGTGTTTCCCTCCCATCATATCATATTATATATCAAGAATTCTACATCAGGACTTTTCTATGGTGCATTTGTTTAAGCTTCCAATATTAAAATGGGCCCAAACTCCCGATATGTTGCACTCTTGCCATGTCAATGCCATGGTCCACATCCCCCTTCCTATTGATCTTTTGTTATGATTTTAAATTGAGGTAACTTCCACCAAATACGATGGCTAATCTCTTATTTGGGTGTGATTGTTATAACATAATTCTAATAAGAAGCCACCATTGGAATCAACCCATTTTTCCACCAATACAACTTTTCTCGATATCAAAGTCATTTGGAATTGCAGGAAAATGGTTGCAAACCACTAGGTTTTCTCTAAACTACTTGAGCTAATACATATAACTAGTTTCATCTACATCGCCTAAGACCCAATCAAGACTATTTCATGATGATTTCAATTGTAAACCTGTGAGGTTTTTCTCATGAAAAACTGAATTTCGGTAATTGGATGGTCCTGAGCTTATCGAAAACCATCCATAGATCCAATGGAAACCATTCTTTTTGTTTCATTTTATGGATGTAATTAATTTTTGTTAAGAGATTTATGGGGATTGTTTAAGACTCCTCTTTGTATAAATATGTAATCAGTAGGATAGAGAAGGGGATTCGAATATTGGGGGAAGGAGGTTCAATATTGATGTGTTTTCTTATGTTTGTAGAGAAACTCTTTGTTATTATGTACCACTATTGTAAGGAGGAGTCATTTTCTGCAAGAAGAGATCAACTATAGGAAATGTAGGATTGTCTACTACTTCCATACTGTGAGGTTTTATAATTCTATTTGTTTTATTAATAAAGGTTTGTTTCACTGATTTGCGTATATCACTACTATGTGATGAATTCATTGATGCAAATTCTTTCTCAATTTTTCAATTTACATTTACAAATGTATGAATTAATTGTTGGCTTTATGCACTATTGCTGAGTTTTTATTATTGGTTCATTTAAAAGTCTGATTAAACTATTCTACAAAATTGATCTTAGATGTAATTTGAAAACTGAAATATACATAGGAACAAGTATTTATTATTTTAGATTGGAAATATATCTTACGTTTTAGGATAATAAATATTTTACTTGCATACATGATGGTTTATGTGAATTATTTCAGCAATTCATCATGAATCTTTGTAGTTCTTATGCATATGATAAATAAGGAATTGGATTTATTTTCAATAGGTGCTTATGTAACTATTTACTAAGTGTTTAATTGTTAGTATTTGTGTTAATGAGGAATTTGATCTTGTAAGTTATCTCCTTGATCTAATTCATCCATATTAATTCCAATTTCATAAAACCTCTTTTCTCGTATAGTCAGTTGGCTTTGGATTAAGAGAAGGATTTATCTTTCCTTCAATCAAAATAGGTTATATTAATTGCATCTTAGATTAGATCTTTCATGTGTTATCATAGATTTTTCATTATAGAAGTCAAATTTTTAAGAGGAAAAACTTTAGAGTGGTTAGGTTGTGTCGTTAAAGAAACTTAAGGGTCATTCTCTTTCTTGATCAATAAGTATAATTGATCTAATGTCCCTGCCTATTGGTAACTAAAGACACACTTTAAACCAATAGAAATAGGGAAAAGGTAATTAGACCCAATTAAACCAGTCATAACCACCATCTCAATGGAAAGGGAGTTGCTTTAAGTTCCTAACCAGATGGTTTCCCTCAAAATGTTGAAAGGACCATTTTCTGTCAACATTTTTGGTGCTAGAAGGAGGGCCCAAATCTAATTACTTGTTTTAATTCTATTTTATCACTTTTTAACTAATCATGGCTCCTATATTCATTCCTATGCTTGGTCATGCATTCAGTTCACCTAAGCCTACACGAGGCATGCCTAAGACACATATTGAGTCCTTGGAAAATTTAAAATTCGATGGTGGGAGTAACATTAATGCATTAGATCATATCTTTGATTTTGTTAATAAATGTCAATATTGTAGTATAATTATTGATAATAAAATTTGTAGGCTTTTCATTCTCACATTCTGAGGATGAATTCGCAAATGGTTTAAGGTGCTTGTTGTGAAATCGATTCATTCGTGGAACCATTTTATGGAGGTGCTCCTGAAAGTGCATCAAAATTACAGTTTTGATACTTTGTGTTTAGAGATAGAAAATCTTACCATGTACAATAATGAATCTTTAGATGAGTTTTCAAATAGATTCTAGTTTCTTTGTTAGAGATTTCGTTTAGATAATTTTCCTTAAAATGATGATTTAATTGAAAATGTTACTTCTCTTGTCTCTTATAAATCTGAAGATAATGAATCAATTAACAAAGAACAAGACATAACTAAGCTTGAATCAAGAAATGATTTTATTAAACCCAAACTTGAAAATGTAATTCAATCAATTTCTAATCATGAATGTGATCAATTAGTAGGTTCAATAGAATCTAATTTACCACAAGATTTAGATCATGTAAATTTCAATTTATCATCTCTTAAGAAAAGTTATAAATTTCAGAACATGTAACTATAATTGAAAGAATGTCTTTAAACCTAGATTATAATATGGCTAGTTACATAGATGAATAATTTCAACCATCATTATACTCTAGCGAACATTATTTCCTTTATCCTAATGCATTTTTATATAAGGAAATAGTAAATGATGATTACCTTAATCTTTCATTTGATAATTTTCCTATTCCTTATTCTAGAAATTTTGCATCTATCACTCATTTGGATGATAATTCTTTATTTTGAAAACCCTCTTCTTTTATATTTTCTGATTTTGTTAGTTCACATCAGACATTTGATTATCAGGAAAAGTGGTGATTTTTTATGATTATTAGGATGGTGATTTCGAAGAATTACATCCTATACAAAGTATTCTAATTAAAAAATGATTCATCTCTGGTAGATTCATGTACATTGATTTTACTTTCTCTTTCTGAATACAAATGAAATTTTAACAATTTTGATGATTTAGCTTTGAAAGAAACTTTCTTTTATAAGTTTTTGATGGAATGTCATTTTAGTGGAAATTCATTGATTGCATTTCACGTTAGGTTTCAATTTTTCCTTGTAAAATTATCTTGTAATTTTAATGTTCATGACGATTTGTTTGTTTTTGCATTCTTTCATTTTGTTTTCTCTTCTCATTCTTTTTGAAGGTGTGTTCAATCTTTCTGTATTGAACATCCTCGAGATATATTAATTAAAAATGATGAAATGATTTTTCATAACCTTGAATATCAAAAATCATTTCATTGACAATTTAACTTGATATTCATAAGTTCATTTCAATCATCTCATCATCATTCAAATCTTACCCTCGAGAATGTTCCTTTACAACATGCCTTTACATCATCTCCTTTGGGTAGTTTAGACTCTCTAACAAATATTCATCCATTCTTTGATGATCCAATAGATATTTGTTTACAGGAACCTTTCTAGAGTGGATGGTTTAATAACAGGTTTTTTGTAAATAAAATGGTTTTTAAACACATTTTAACACTAGATGTATATAATGAATTTTGTTTGGTTTTATTTGATTTCATTATATTATTACTGACATTTGACTTGTACATACAGGTAGATGTTAATATGAGAGGATGGTTACAATGAAAGTTTGATATTACATAACATAATCCTCTGTTTTCAATTAGATTAGGAGTAATTTAGATTTTTTCTTGTTTTATGATTGAATAAAGATTATTTGTAATAAATACATGGAAGAAAATGAATATCCATGAACTAAAATAATTCTCGAATTCTTTCAGGTATGTATCATTATTATCATCTATTTGTTTTTATTTCAGTTTGTTTAAGTTCCCATTTAGTTTTTCTTTATTATATTTAGTGTCCCTTTTGCAGGTTTGTATTAGTTCAACTTTTGTGAATAAGGCATTTGTGATTAAAACAAAATGCTTAAAGGAGAAATATTTAAAGACTTGTTCAGGGCATTTTCTTAATCTAATATTTCCCATATCATTGTTAAGATATGTTTTAATGCAAACCAGGATGAAACTTATCCTTGTTAAAGCTCACAAAAGCAATTGTTAATCACAACTTTCAATTTGTTTGTTTTAAGAAAATAAACATAAGCAAATCTTTAGACAGGACAACACTTCACTTGAAAAACAACATAAACACAATGTTAATGACTTTTGTCAAGTCATCATCATCTTATTTGAGTCGTTTTTGTTTCATGTTTTTGCTATTATCAGCTTGTTTTTGTTTCTATTTTGGACTGTTTCATTCTCGCTTCCTCTCTTGGATTCGACTTCACAATATATCATTGTATATCCCTTTGAAAATCCCCTTATATTATGATAGTAATATTATCAACTTTTCAATTAGAGGGATTTCTTTTTCAATCCAACCTTGGTTTCATATATGCAAAATTTTTAACTCTATTTTCAATAGAATTATAGGGTTAAAGGAAGAATATTGAGTTAACCATCAAATTTATTTCATTCAGATATCGATTTGAAACTCTGATTGTTTGTTTCTTATCATTTCAACAATCTCATTATATAACATAAGAGCTAATTTTACGACAACTTATCGTACACTCAGCTTTCGCTAAAAGAAACACAAAGCAATTTCAAAATTCTAGTTTTTAAACTCTTCCATATCATCCCAAATCTTGTAAGGAGATAGTTGTCTCCCCATCTATTATCATTAATTCTCAGAGAAAAAAAATAAAATTAAACTTGAAAGATAGGGGGTCTCTGTAAAAGAGTCAACCTACCATGATCATTTGTTATGATGATTATGAGATTATCGATCTCATTACGAAGCCACTATAATGGCTCACAACTATTTTTTGTGGGACAAGAGGTCTCATCATGATTAAGCTTGTTCATAATCATCAAAACTCGTGAATGGAATAGTGGTGATTTGGTCAACAAACAAGGACAATGGTTTTTAGAGTTTTAATCAATGAGTTTCCTCTTAATACTGAAACCTAGATGGGATACTGCCATCTTGGGCTAAGAGGTAACTCTACAAAGGCTATGAATGCCTATTGGCAGCAATGGCTCTACCTATGATTATAAGAGTTCATATTTATAACTAAACAAAACAACATACTTTTGTGCTTTAGGCTTAAGCTATCATCAATTTAAAATTCGTTGTGAATTACCACTCTTATAATCAATATTTACGAGATACACAAAATGATAGTATTTTGGTTTTACTTAAGAGTTCCAAAGAAAGGTTTGAATCCTAGCAATTTGATTTAATTTAACTTTTATTCCTTTTTCCTTTGAATTTTATCATCAATTTTTACAAAAAAAATTAGTTCTTCCCAGTATGTC
Source organism: Pinus taeda (assembly GCA_000404065.3). Lineage (NCBI taxonomy): Eukaryota > Viridiplantae > Streptophyta > Pinopsida > Pinales > Pinaceae > Pinus > Pinus taeda. Next base: position 48,739 of record APFE031105041.1, read on the forward strand.
GCCATTGTTGTGGTAAAGCACAACCCCCCATTTTTCACTCATAAATCCTACATGGGGACCCTTTTATTTGATTGATTGGTAAAACTATTATTGGATTTTGAGTATGTGGATGACTTAAATGAGATCCATTGAATTTTGTCTTTCTATCTCATCTCATTTTACCTCATTTGGATCAATAGTTTGCAGATTGCATTTGTTTTAACTTCTTTGGCTTTCTTTTTGTTTATTACACTTTTGTTTTATTATTTTATCTTTATCTTTTTCTTTTATACAAATTTTCATTGTTTTAAATAATATTAGAAATCCTTTTGTTTTTGTAAATCATTTTTTCATAGCTCCCAGGACCAATATTGTGCCTAGGCCTTTAGCCTTAGGCATAACACAATGACATATGTTTAAAAATCATATATCAGATATTGGAACAATGTATATTCAACATGATGTATGCTATAACCAAATTTGATATCAATTGAAATAGTTGGGGAGGTTTTAAACTATATTAAACAAATCCTGAAGGCTAACCACACAGCGGGAGTTGATATATTAATAAGTCCAATTATAAGCCAAGTCTTGCACATGCGATTTAACCAAAGTCCTGAGGGTTTATAACGTATATCAAAAGATTCTATTGGATTTTCCCATGTTCCAATTGTTATGAAACTATGATATAAGTCTCAACCCCAAACCTCTAATATGGTCCTACTCACTCCACGTGTTCCACTTCTGTTGTCTCATATGATATAACTATCATGATTAACATATGGTTTTGTGTTAAAAATTCGATGTAGCTTGCAGTCGAGATCTCTGATATGTCCTTGGGCCAGATTTCGAATATGGGGCCATGACACGTGTTTCCCTCCCATCATATCATATTATATACCAAGAATTCCAAACTCCCGATATGTCTCACTCCTGCCACGTCAATGCCATGTTCCATGTCCCCATTCCCAACGATTTTTGGTTATAATTTTATATCGAGGTTTTCTCCACCATATACGATGGTTAGATTAATTTCATCTTAGATTAGATCTTGCATGTGTTATCATATCATTTTCATTCTAGAAGACCTATTTTTAAAATGAAAAAACTTAAAGTGGTTAGGTTATGTCGTTAAAGCAGCTTAATGGTCATTTTCTTACCTAATCATTAAGTAGAATCAATCCAATGTCCCTTCCTATCAGTAAATAAAGACACACTTTAAACCAATAGCAATAGGGAAAATGTAAGTGGACCTATTTAAACGATTTAGAAGCACCATCTCAAAAGAAATGGAGCTACTTTAAGCTCCTGACCCAATGGTTTCCCTCAAAATGTTGAAAGGACCATTTTCTCCAATCAACATGTGGTTAGTAAGACCCTTCAATGTTCCTTGACGAGGGTTATTAGGCCAGTTACAACAAAAGTTATATTTCATTCACCATTGTTGTTTTCTTCTGATGTATCTCATTTTTTAAAATACCGGCTCTACTTAGAACATAGGTTTTTCCCTCTATGTATTGAGGTTCTCTGTTCAAATCTCTCTATACTCCTTCTTGGATGACTTTTGGGTTTTATTTTCTGGATGAAGTTTACAAACTGACTCATGTGAAATTATTTTAGCCAACTTCAATAATGAGGCGAACCCTTACCAAGGTTTCCAAAACTTATTGGGATGTTTTGTGCTCAGAAATGTTAACTCTATGTAAGAGAGTAATTGTAAGAATAGGCTTTTCTTTATCCTTTTCTTATTTATTTTCTTATGGAAGGTTTAACGTTGTATTGTTTCCAATTACAGGTGGCCCAAGTAGACATTGTAGCAAACATTTTCTCAGGTAATCTAGCTAACCCATCCTTACTCTATAATAATACCAATATACACATTTGGTCAATTTGGTTTGATTACTAATTGGTCTGATTTGCATATGATAGGTATATGTTGTATTTTTATAACTTTTACATGTTGCTTTATAACTTTTTTCCTATAAGATTTGGCTCATGGTTCCTTTGCTAAACAGGTTAGGGTCCTACACGCTTTGGCCAAATTACCTTTTTAATTCCGACTTGCTTACTTTGCTATAATAAACATCTAAGTAAGTGTTAAGGAATTCATTGAGATGTTTAGTCATGGCCCTTCAATATTTCAACTTAGAGGTTTTCTGATGAACCCCTATAGTTATGTGGTTTTCATGATTTTCGAGTGAAGCAAATGGCAGTCGACAAACCCTTGTATTGTATTCAAACCTTGTTAGTTTGAGTGTTGTTTTTTCTCTCATGTGTTTGTGTTTAATGAATATTTCTCTATACCTGGATAAGGTTTCCACGATAATGTTTTTGTATGAAGCTTGGGTTATATATATATATATATATATATATATATGGGTATTATCTGGTCATGTAAATAAGAAATGGACAACACTGATATAAAACTACTTTTTCTTCTCCATTGATTCTTTTTCATGTTTGGCATCATTGGAGAATTTTCTTTGAAATACATTGTTATGAATCATTGTAGCCTTCTCTGTTCTTTTCTTTGTGTGGGTGTAATCTTATTTTCCAAGATTTGGCATATGGAAATTGACTTTGATGAAATGAGCAATCGGCAATGCTACTGAATTTGCTATGAATGAGCAATGGGAAACAATATTAATTATGTTGTAAATGAGCAATAGACCGTAAAGTTTTGCATTACATTAATACACCCTTTGTTATAAATTTTTCCATCGAAAAATAATATATAAAATAGTATATAATATCTGTTTACATTTTAATTAGATTAATACTTTTAATATATAAATAAAGAAATGAATAACAATATTGGATACTAATATAATTTATTTAGTTAATTAAGAAAAAATGATAACTTAATTATCATTACATTGTCATGGGAATTCACTATTTTGAAATGTTTTGTAATCTTTGTTTGAGGTAAAGAACAATTCTTTAATACTATATCTATTAATTTATTATTATTAAGTAATTATTGCACATGTTTTTAATTAATATTTGTTAAATCTTTAATTATTATTTTTTATATATGGTTATATTTTTGATTCAAAACTTTATAGTATTAATCATTTGTTTTGTATTAATAAGATGATTCACAATTTTAATTATATATTAAAAATATAATATTTAATAGTTAAATTAATTTCATATTTTTAATTAATATCCAAAAAAATATTTATTGTATATATGGTTAATTTTATTTAAAACTCTAATATATATTTATTCTTTATAACCTTTTAAAATATAGTCTACATATTACTAATTTATTCATTATATAATTTAAAAAGATTAGAAGATAGGCATACATTGAATATAAAAATAGCATTTAAATTAAATTAAAAATTTAAAAACTTTAGTAGTGTTTTGTTTAGTTAAAAAAAAAGAAGGTAGTTGGTTACAAATTAACATATAAATCAAATTATATAATAGTACATAGTAAATATACTAAAAAAAAATAATTTTTTTTATGAGATATATCAATATTTAAGTTAATTTGGATTTTCGTAATTATTTATTATTGGTATGTTCTCATCATATTTATAAGTGGAAAATAGTGGTTCTTCCAAAATTAGAGTTTCCATAATTTTATTTTTTATCGGGTGTTCTCATCAAATACATAAGTGGAAAGCATTGGTTCTTCAAGAAACACCAATTGTTAGTTGGCTTTAAATTGACATGATGTTGAATAGAACTAATTTTATGTTGAAGTAAACCAATATACAAACACGATGTTGGTTTCAATATATTAATTTAGTTAGTGGGATATATTTTCCTTAACCATTGTTTTTAAATTTTCTTATATTATATTTTCTTTACAATTGTTTTAAATTTCTTTAGTATATTTTTTAAAAGCATAAATTTATTTTATAATTTGTATATAAAATATTAAGTTTTAATGCCATTTTTATATAAAATATTTTATGGAAATAAAAAAGGTATTTTGTCTTATGTTCTTGACCTACAAAAAATTCCAGAATACCAAATATGCGAAGAAATACAACCCAGGACATCGAAAAAAAACGAGAAAAACAACAAGTATTTTATTGTTTAGAGATGAAAGCAATGTTCACTTGCCTCTTCAAGGGGGCAACCTCCAAAAGAGCAGAACTCGATTACAAAATAAGACTCGATATTCCTCAATGGAGAGTTTGTATCCTTTATATAGGATTCATACATACAATACCATGGGTCATTACCATGGTTCTCTCAATACCATCTATCTAATACCATGGCCAATTTGCAGCTAATTGTGGTCCCTTTCTTAAATGTGGGTCAACCACTTACAATTATTAATAGAGGCTTTATTGACTCTTTAACCAACTATAACTATGACTCGACCCTATTACATAAATAAAGGGGTTACGGTTGGACCCTAACATGTCCTCCTCCATAAAAGGCAACCTTGTTCTCAAGGCTGAAGCTGTGGAAACTGCTGAAGAATAGCGGTTGGTTCCCAGGTTGTATCTTCTGGAGAGGTGTCTTTTCACTTGATGAGGACTTCCTTGTTTGTGAGAATAATTTTGGCAAAATCACATAACAAATCATTTGTCGACGTATTTCGAACCAACCAGTGTGGTTCATTGTCCTGACGATGAACCACACTGGTTGGTTCGAAACGCGTCGACAAATGATTTGTTATGTGATTTTGCCAAAATTATTCTCACAAACGAGGACTTCCTTGATCACGCAGTCACGTAGATTTCATTCTCGCATATCGAGGACCTGTTTAGGTAGACTGGTTTGAATTCTGCAATTGTTCCCCACCACTTTCTTGAGGAATGATACATGGAAGACTGGACATATTTTTGAAGTTGGTGGCAAAGCTAGCTTATAGGATACTCCTCCAATGCGCTGAAGTATTTGATAAGGTCCGTAGAATTTTGGAGCTAATTTTTGGTAGCCCTTTTCTTTGAGTGATGTTTGCTTATATGCTTGCAGCCATAGGAATGCCTGATCCCCTTCTTGAAATGTATGCTCTGAACGATGTTAGTATTCCTGTTGCTTCATGTGATTCTGAGCTTGATGGAGATTATCATAGAGACGGGCTAGCATGGCTGCATAGTTCTGTAGGAGTTGATCCACTACTTGCACCTTAGATCATCCAGAGATATAAGAAGTAGATGAAGGTGGGAGTTGACATACACTGCTTCATATGGAGTCATGTTGGTGGCTGCATGATAGTTACTATTATACCACCATTTAGCTAGAAGTAGCCACTATACCCATTGATGTTGTTTTTTTGAAGTGGAGCACCTTAGGTATGTCTCCAAAATTTTTTTGACTGCTTTAATTTGACCATCAGTTTGGGGATTATAGTGAGTACTTAGTTGGATTTGGGTGCCTTGTAGCTTGAAAAGTTATTGCCAAAAGTTATTGGTGAAATTCAGGTCATGATCAGACACAATGGAAGTGGGCATGCCATGTAGTTTGAAGATCTGGTCCATGAAATATTAAGCCACCAAAGTGGGGGTAAATGGGTGGGGTAGAGCGCAAAAATGAGCATATTTAGAAATTCTTTCCACAACCACCATGATTACTTATTTGTTGCCTGACTTCGTAAGACTAGTAATGAAATCCATAGGAACATCCATCCAGATTGAGGCAGGGATGGGCAATGGTTTTAAGGTGCCTTGTGACTTGATTCCTTCTCCTTTATGGCATTGACACACATCACATTCAGCTACAAAAGTAAGAATGTCAATTTTCATTCTTTTCCAAAAGAAAGAATGACGAGTGCGAGCATAAGTCTTCTGAAAGCCTGCATGGACTACAGTGGGAGATGAGTGCAACTCTGCCAAAATGTGTGTTTTGAGGGTGGATGTCGATGATATAACTACTCTATCCTTGTAGCAAAGAATCTCATCCTTCGAAGAGTAGCCAACTGAGGAATTACTCTCAAGTTATTAATTAGTTGGAAGAGAGAGGGATGTGAAAACCATTCCTTGTAGGCTTCTTTAATCCAATCAGGTATGAGAAGAGAGATTGATAGCAGGATGCTTTCATCCTCAAATTGTCGTGATAAAGCATCTGCTACTAGATTGTCATGCCATTTCTTGTAAATTATCTCATAATCATATCTCAACATTTTGGCTAGCCATTTATTTTGTTGGTGTGAGGATAAAATTCGATCCAAAAAATATTTGAGGCTTTCATTGTTTGTGCGGATTTGGAAACATCGCCCCAATAAGTATGGTCGTCAGGTATCTACGGCATATAATATGGCCATCATTTGCTTCTCATAGGTAGATTTTCCCATATGTTTCCCACTTAGTTATTGGCTATTGAAAGCCAAGGGTTGACCTTCTTGCATTAAGAAAACACCAATACCAGTACCTGAAGCATCACATTCAAACACAAAAGATTTGGTGGAGTCAGGTAGTACCAATATGGGAGTGGAAAACATGGCCTGTTTGAGAACCATAAACGCCTGTTGTGCTACATCAGTCTAGAGGAATGATTTTTTCTTGAGAAAGTTAGTGAGGGGTCTAGCAATGCGACCATAACTACGGAAAAATTTACGATAGTAGTCAGTGAGACCTAAGAATCCCCTCAAACTCTTTAAGGTTTTTGGTTGGGGCTAATCTTACATTGCCTATATATTTTTGGGATCCACCGGGACAAATTCATGACCCACACTGTGGCCCAAATACTCGACTTTTCCATGCCAAAAGAGCACTTGGAAAATTTCACAAATAATTTATGATTCAGAGCAGTTGCAAGAGTAGGTCTACATGTTGAAGATGTTTTTCACGGGTTAGGCTGTAGATGAGAATGTCATCAAAGAAAATGAGGACAAAATTTCGGAGATATGGTTTTAGCAGGTGATTCATGAGGCTTTGAAAAGTGGATGGGGCATTACAGAGACCAAATGGCATGACCAAGAATTCATAATGGTCTTCATGAGTTTGGAAAGCGGTCTTGGGAATGTCTACTTCTTTCATGCATATTCGGTGATAGCCAGAGCGAAGATCTAGCTTAGTAAAGAATTGATCACCATGTAGTTCATCCAAAATATCATCAACAATTGGGATAGGGAATTTGTATTTGTCCGTGAGCTTGTCGAGGGCCCTGAAGTTTGGACACATGCGTCATCTCCATCTTTCTTGAGCACCATGACCACTGGTGATGAATAAGGACTGGTGCTAGGACAAACGACACTGGCTTCAAGGAGTTCCTTGATGATTTTTTCAATTTCATTCTTTTGGGTGAAAGGATATCAATATGGCCGCACATTCGATGGTTGTGCCCTTGGGACCAAATTGATGCTATGATCATGTTCCCCTCTAGAGGGGGGAATCTCTTTAGGTTGGTAAAATACTTGTGGGTGTTGATTCAAGACCTGTTGCATGTTAGGATGAATATAAAGAGTAGTGGGCTCGATGGCCTGGATGGAATTAAACTGGGTAATAACTCCATGATGGCCCTTTTTCAACAAATTTTCCATGTGATGCGAGTTGATGATAGAAAGAGCACCTGCCTGGAGGCCACGAAGGGTATGCGTGTGGTCATTCTGCTTAAAGATCACACATAACTCCTGGAAATGCATGGTGATTGGGCCTAGTGTGTGAAGCCATTAAGCACACAAGACAATGTCATAATTACCCATGTTAATCACAAACATGTGGGTCTTTAGGTGGTAGTCTCCCATTTGAAGCTTGATATTTTCGCAGTGGCCTTCACATTTCGTTGTCCCCCCATCAGTAATCTGGACCTGGAAATTAGAGACTGCCCTGACAAAACAATGAACAACTTCGGTGAATCACTGATGGATAAATTTATGAGTGATACCACTATCAATCAATACTACTATAGTGTGATGCTTAATAAAGACTTTGAATTTGAGAGTTTGGGGTGTAGAAATGCCTGCTAAAGCATGTAGTGAGATAATTGGTTCCTCTAGCATAGCAGGGAGTTCATTGCCCTATTGGGTTTCCTTGACTTTGTCCTGTGGTCCCTTAAGGGGTGGAGCTTCCTCAGATGAGCTGTGATCAGTAACATCAATTTGAAAGAATTTGGGTTCCTTGCATTTATGCCCGGGGGAGTATTTTTCACCATAGTAGTAGCACAATCCTTGTTTTCTTCTTTCATCCATTTCTACTGGAGACACCTTTTGAACCTTAAGTGTTTCGGTATGGACCTGATCCTGGGTGGGGCATCCCTTGGCTATAAAATTTGGATGAGGAAACTAGGCAGCTAAAGCACGTTTCACTTTGATAGCCTTGTTGCAAGCATCTATCCATGTAGGTGGGTGGTGCATCCGGACATGTGCTTGGATGGCTTCTTTGAGACCACTTATAAAACATTGCAAGTATAATTCATCACCTAGATCTTCTGTGCGGATGGCTAATGTCTCAAAGCCTGCAATGCATTCTTTTGTTGTGCCTATCTGTGAAAGCTTAGTATGATGACCCAAAAAGTTATAGTCTCTGTCAAAGTGGTCACAAAGAGATTTTGAGAACACTTGCCAAGTTATGTTCCCGAGAGAGAATTTTCGATGCCATTGCCACCATTAACATATCTCTTGGTCTAAGTAAAGGGCTCCCACATGTAGTTTAGTTTGATCATCTTGGATATGATTTAGAAGTAAATATTGTTACATTTGTGCTACCCATACTGTCAGATTAAAGCCATCAAATTTATACATGTCTAGCTTGGGTGGGCGAGGGTGGGAATTTTGGTGATTTCCATGGAAGTGAAGATGATGGCTAGATTCTCCTACAAGGTCTTCATTAATACCATGTGCCGTCGAATCTAACCCCGAGGTGCTCACTTTGAATTGTGCCAAGAATTCCTTCATCTGGTCCACTAGGCTCTGGAAAGAATCCAACATTTCTTCAAGACACTTGATCTTCTCGTTGGCCATGACTTGAGCTCTAGTTGCTACCATACACAAATATTGGTCACTTATCGTCACTTTGACCAAATCTAGGACTGCCCAAAAATTGATGTTGAAAAGTGAATGGTACTATTGTGATCAACTCATCATCCTAAGTATTATGGGTTAAGTCTCTTGTAAGTGTCCCCGCTTATCAATACTGCAATGGCTAAATTCAAGAAAACTTGATCCTATCCAATGTCCTACAAGAATCACTTCAAGCTATAGAAGCCTCAAGCCTCACTGCGCAAATAGTTCAATCTTCTTGTGAAACCCCTAATTGTTGAATGCGAGTTGTACTACGGCGGTGCTAGAATCCAAACTACTAGATTTGAATGGTACTTTGGTGGTAGAACCTCAATTTCTAGATCTAATTGTTGCGGTGGTGACAGAACCCCAACTACTAGATCTGATCTAGAAAATAAGATAATGGGCGATCTTCAGAGAGTCGAGGGAACTATGGTCTCAAAGGAGTTTCAGGTGCTACAGATCAAAATATACATAAGGCTCCAACAGTAGTACTCAGCCCAATATTTCAGGGCACTAACAAAGGATGATCAATTGTACCCTTAACCGTACTACCCGAATACCTTATCGTGTGTGCGAGTAATATCCCCGAGTGCTACTCTCGGTGTATTGTAGCAGAAAGATGGCTAATGGTTCATCTAAGGTAAGGTTTTAGGTGAGCCTAGGGGGATTCCAATATACCCAAAGGGTACATGGAAGGCAGTCTATGCGTAATTCTGTCTAATGCGATACTACTCGAAGGGGTACCCATAGGGGTTACAAGGGAGTCCAACAAGCGTGACCACCTCTAGTATTTCATGCATACCTACCTCCCCACATCTGCAGGTTTATGCACTGAACGACAGATCCTGTGGTTTAAAGATGTCGAAACACATCTCTAGCCTAAAAAAAAATCTGCCAGAAATGGAGGTACCACTGGCCCTGGAAAGTGCTTGGACACCACTTTTTATGCTCTTAGCTTGCAAAAATTTCCATAATACCAAATATGTGAAGAAATACAACCCAAAATTCCTTTCTTAGTGGGGTAGGACCCTTAAACAATATTTAATTTTAGGTGCAAAACCCAAAGGATGCACTGCTCTATTCCAAAGACAAAACTACATGCAACAAATAGACTATTATATAATTATTTGAAAAGAGGGTGTGGCCTTTGATCAGTTCCATTATCTCCATAAAACAATGGACATAATTTACCCTTCCATGGATATTTGTGGACATTAACTAGAAACTACTACCTTATCTGATATGGTCTATCTATACTTAGTAGGATTTATTAGCACTAAGTTACGTTTACTGAAGCTTGTGTGAGAATAGTTATCTTTGATAAGTCATTTGATTTTGGCTAGATCCATTAAAAGCGAAATATCTGTTTTCATATTCAATCTACAATTAAGATACGATTTTGTACTCCATGTTATTATTTAATGCTAAGATAGTGAAATCAAATTATTTTGCTCTCCAAATTCCTCATTTTCTTTGTGGGCATATGTACTCTAGTTAAAAAATAGTCTTGATGACTCAAATTTGACACAACTAGAATTATGAGGAAAACTAGTCTTTCAACACCAATGTCTAGGAATTACAAAGGTGTCAATTATAATGTAAATTGTTATGATGGATAAAGATATCATGCATCTTATCAGGTATGCATAGCATGATAGATCATACAATGGGATGCATCAGTATATGATAGAGCAATGTTATGAGGTTCACAAAAGTGACTCATTAATTACTAGATAAGGAGTGCAATTTTCTTTCAGTTATAGAAAAATCTTCAGCAAGAAAGCTAATATGTAGTGACTCATAGTCTTACAGTTTTTTCTGCTTTTCTTGTTAAACATAAAGAGAAAACTTATAAGTATAGAAATAGATGCCAAAGAAACAAAATTTCAAACCTACTTAGCCCCAAGAAGGTCTAGTCTAAACACAGGGAGGCACCAAAAAACATAGAGCTACATTTCTGATAGTGTGAGGAGAATACTCTGTTCATTTTGGCTTGGTTTGAATTGTTATTGTCATTCATAAATGGTATGATTTTTGGGAAGCCTTAGGGGCCTCACTTATGGTTGATTAGGTAATGGAATAAATATATTGTCAATTTTTTTTTATATTCCTAGATGAAGTAAATCTTGGATGCATAGAATGTAGTATGTACATGCCCTTCAATCAAGGGTTGGCCTAAAACTTGTTGAGTCTTTAGGCCCTTGGACCAAGGATTTGGCGTTAGATTTATAGAGTGACAATACAATGAAGTTTCTCACAAACTTATCATATACAACAACATCATTTCATTGAGTGTTCTTGGCATCAATAATCATTACATAAATAAGAATTACAGTAAAATAAATATTTTCATATTAGCACCTTTAGTGTTAGGTTTTTGGAGTTACAATACAACAACAACATCATTTGGTTGAATTTACTTGGCATCAACAATCATTACATGAAACAAAATTATAGTAAAATAAATATTGTCGTAATAACACCTTATAATTAGCAAGGTGACACCTTGTAAGTATGAAGGAAGTGCAATTAGAGGCCACAGTAATTGTTTACAAACTAATGTTTGCATACAGAGGAATCCAACCATGAGTACATTAATTAATTTATTTCTATCTTTTTTTCTTTGTGCACCACAGAAACTAACTGATATTTCTAGCATTCAACACGAAGAGCATACTAACTCAAACTTCTACTTGTAACCTTCTAAGGAGAAGGTTATGGTAACTCCATTTTATCTGCTACTCAATGAATTGAGGTGCCATAGTTAAGATAGATGAAGATAAGGTGCCTTGTAAATCAATATCCCTCATTCTACATGTCCTATTTTTGATGGCTGCATTATGTAGTGTTTCTTCTCTACCATACATCTCTCTCTCGCAAATATATCATTTTGTATGGATAAACTACACTTTGAAAAATACATCATATGTATCTCCTCTCTCTACAAGTGTTCTGCATATGTGCAAGTGCAATTTTAATATGGAAATGATTCCAAGCTACAAAGTTAGCATCTAGGAGGTCAAAGCCCTAACTAAGTATTGAGATAAAAGCAAGGACCCTGGGTTACTAAGAAGAGTTTCACACTAATTAATTTGTGCTTGAAGAAGCACAAAACGTAAGTCTAGTACCAACCAACAACATTACCTACCAAAACTGCACTGGCAAATACTGAGTACTTTTGAGTTACGAGCATTTATGAAGTGATTTAAGCATTCAATTTACATTTATTTTATTTATGGGTGCATTGTCTAGTGTCATTGGTCTATGTTACATCTCTCTCTCATGGAGATATCATTGTATATTAATAATTAAAATCTGAATGATATATCAAATGTCCCTCCTCTCATTACAAGTGTTTTTCATATGTGCATGTGCAACTTTAATATGGTATTTATTATAAGCTACAAAATTAACATCTGCCACATAACAATAGAGGAAGTATATAAATGTTGAAAATTAAGTGCCATGGAATAGAAGCTTTGGTGACAAGTAAAAAAATTATATCAAAGCAAATCAATAAACAATAATATTACGGAAAATTTATAATAGCTTCATGACTAATATCAAGGATCATCAAACTTTGCACTACATGTTGAAGGGAGATATGCACCTCTCGTAAAAATATTGAGAATTTTAGGACAACCTTACTTCCTATCCCACCAATAAAGGAAGAATGTTTATCTTTTAATAGACAAATTTGTGCGCCATGTTTTTAGTTTTTCTTCGATTAAGGCTCCTCCCCGCATTCCAACAATTCCAACAATTCCCATAATAAAATCTTAGTTGTTCATTGAGTCTTCAAATACACATCCAAGCATTTGATATTCCCATATTGGGTGATCCAAAAATGGATCCTGGATAAACCTCTATGTCTAAAAGACTTCATATAAGAGGTAAAAGGTGCAAAATGGCACAAATCCTTTGTAAATCAGAGGAAAATGAAAGTAGCAGGCTACTCTAGGAAATAGTCTCATTGCAGAGATCTATTCATTCTAAATCCAACAAAACTTGAATGGGAGAAAATGGACCTCATATGAACAAGTTATCACAAAAGGAAAATGTCTTTGTTCCTTAGAAAAAGAGGCAAAATCCTTTTAAAAAATGGCCTAAGAGGCTTTATGAAGAAAATTGAATCAAAGGAGATCAAAGGAAGATTTAAGAGGAAAAGGGGAAGCACCCCTGATCATCGATCCCTGATATATCTGGTCAGAGGCAAACAGGTGATGTTGCATAAGGACCGGGCTGAGCGATAAGCTGATCGCCGATATCGGTGGATTGCAATCGGCGATGCCACGAGGCGAAGGTGGGCCCCCAGGTTGAGTGATATGCAATCACCGATATCGGGGGCAGCAGATCATGTTGGCATAGGCCATGCCATATGGGAAGACCCCAGGGCTCATGCGAGACGCGATTTCGATATCGTAAAATCGCATCGGAGCAACACCACAGAGCGAGGACCGATACCTACGTGACTTGCGATATATATTCAGACTCGACGGGTTTATAAATGCAAATGCATATTATTTGAAGTTCACCATAAAGCCAGTCGATGATATTTTTAATGTTTTAATGTATTTTTGAAATAAAAAGGAAATCAGGAAACAAGCATGACTTTGGGTAGGTCGTGGGCGGTAAATGGTTTTGGCTAGGCTCCACCCGATCCCATATAATGGCTACCACGTGTCCAGGCTGAGGAGAGAGAAAACCACCCTTATCGGGCGGTTAACCCCCATACGAAAGAGCCTCCTGAAATGAACCACCACAATTGGATCTAGATCTCCTATATCAATGGTGGGGATGCGATAAGCGATTTAAAAGGTGGACTCAATGCAATATAGGGCAGAACTAATGATTGTTGAAGTTCGATAGATCGCGTTTGGGCGCATTTTCTTGTGTACTTCTTTGTGTAAATAGAGAATGACCATTTGTGGGTTTTTGTCTATGAAATGGCCCCGATTCCTCCTTCTGTAATGCTCCTAATCATCATTCCAAGCTACAAGAAAGCGTTTTGGTACACGATGAGGAGTTTGAAAGCCACAGAGCCACAGAGCTAGATGGCCAGTCGAACAGAGAGAATAGAGAAGCCACAGAGCCACAGGGGAATTATTGAACACAAAGAAATGGCGAGGGAAGCCAAAAGCCGGGAAGATGCCTCAAAAGAGCCAGAGAGCATGATTGAGAATAGTAGGAGGAAGAAGGTAGTGGAAGGCCATTGCAAGACAACAGAGAGAGCTGAAGAGCTACCACGCAGAGCAGCTAAGGGAGCCTTTGGGGTCACTTAAAGTTCAATTGAAAACTCAGAGAGCTGAAGGTTGCAGATGGCCAAGAAGCTAGAGCCAAAGAGCCAGAGCTAAAGCCAAGAGCTAGAGCCAAGAGCCAAAGCTAGAGCCAAGAGCCAGAGCAAGAGCCGAGAGCCAAAAAGCAGAGAGCTTCAAGAGCTAGGGATAAAATGGTGTCTAAACCCATCATTTCTATGTAAAACAGTGGAGTTGAGCCAAGAGCCTGTAAAAAGGACTTTGTCATAATCCCAGACAACTTAGTTGAGTTGACTAGAGCTCTCAGAGACGTAGCCCAAGAGTTTTGGGTGAAATCCTAATTAAATTGTTGTTCTATGTGTTTGGTGTTCTTCTTGCATTGTTTACTGTTATATATATGTTGTATTAGCATAACAATAGAATATTAAAAGCACATGAATAGTTCTAAAATAGACATGAGCATACACCTTTATTTCAAGCATATTATCAATTTTGCATTGGTTAATAGGGTCATTTGGTTTAAAGGCATGTTTTGTGGGCTTGATATCTAGTCCATAATTTGTATGCAGATGTAAGACATGGAGTTGTTCAAAAGATGTGAAAATTTGTTTCTTTTGTTGAAGCAGCAGTTTAGGCTATCTAGTTGTTGTCTGTGTTTTTGTTGTTGTTAACAATTGTTGTTGACAGCTTGTCCAACAGGTACAAATGAAAGTTTTGTGGAGCAGATGAACTTCACATTTGTTTGAGCCACCTTCGATCAATGATCAAGGCAAAGAAGTTCAAAAAACCTTCTATGACCATTTCAACAGAAGTTCTGCAAGAAGGCAAGGGGGAAGATAGTTCTTCTTGGGAAGAGTAACCCAGCCAAGAAGGGAAGTGGTTAGAAACTTTGGTTAAAGGCACTATGCCAGGCAAGTGTAGGGAGGCTGAAAAAGGAGGGTGAGTCACTCTCATTTACTATTCAGATCAGTATATCAATATTTTGGAGACTAAAATTTCTTTAGTGGGAAGGCGTGATCCAAAAATGGATCCTGGATAAACCTCTAAGTCTCAAAGAATTCATATAAGAGGTAAAAGGTACTAAATGGCACAAATCCTTTGTAAATCAGAGGAAAATGAAAGTATTAGGATGCTCTCGGAAATAGTCTCATTGCAGAGATCTCTTCATTCTGAATCCGATGCAACTTGAATGGGAAAAAACAGATTTCAGATGAAGAAGTTATCACAAAAGGAAGATGCCTTTGTTCCTTAGAAAAAGAGGCAAAATCCTTAAAAAAATGGCCTCAAAGGCTTTATGAAGAAAATCACATCGGAGGAGGTCAAAGGAAGATTTAAGCAGAAAAGGGAAGCACTCCCACTCACTAATCCCCGACATATAGGGTGGAAGGCAGATAGGCAATGTTGCATAAGGACAGGTTCGAGTGATAAACCGATCATCGATATCGCCGAATCGTAATCGTCAATGCCACGAGGCAAAGGCAGGACCCTGCGCTGATCGATATCGTGAGCGCCGATATCGGCATTGGCAGATCGTGTTGACATAGGCCCTGCCATATGGATAGAGCCCGGGCCTCATGTGATATGCGATTGCGATATCACAAAATCGCATCGGAGCAACACCATGGAGCGGGGACCGATACATATGGGACTTGCGATATATATCTAGACCTGACATGTTTATAAATGTGAATGCATATTATTTGAAGTCTGTCATAAAGTCATTTGGCAGTATTTTTCAATGTTTTAATGTATTTTTGAAATACAAAGGAAATCATGAAATAGGCAGGATTTCGGGCATGTTGTGGGCAGTAAATGGTTTTGGTGAAGCTCTGCCCAATCCCATATGATGGTTTCCATGTGTCCAGGCTGAGGAGAGAGAAAACCACCCTTATTGGGTGGTTAACCCCCGTACAAAAGAGCCGCCCAAAATGAACCACCCCTGTTGGATCCAGATCTCCCATATCAATGGTGGGGATGCGATAAGCGATTTAAAAGGTGGAACCAATGCAATATAGGGTGGAACTAATGATTTTTGAAGTCCAATAGACCGCGTTTGGGCAAATTTTCCTGTGTATTAGTGTATTTCTCTATGTAAATAGAGAATGACCATTTGTGGGTTTTTTCCTATGAAACAGCCCTGATTCCTTCTGTAACACCCCTAATCATCATTCCAAGCTACAAGCAGGTGTTTTGGCAAATGATGAGGCATTTGAAAGCCATAGAGCCACAGATCCAGATGGCCAGTCGAACAGACAATGGAGAGAAGCCACAAAGCCGCAGGGGAACGATTGAACGCAGAGAAACGGCCAGGGAAGCCAAAAGCTAGGAAGATGCCTCAAAAGAGCCAGAAAGCATGATTGAGAACAATAGGAGGAAGAAGGTAGCAGAAGGTCATTGCAAGAGAGAAAAGAGAGCTAAAGAGCTAATGCACAAAGCAGCTGAGGGAGCCTTTGGGGTCACTTGAAGTTCAAGTGAAAATCTAGAGAGCTGAAGGTTGCAGAGGGCCAAGAAGCCAGAGCCAAAGAGCCAGAGACAAAGCCAAAGCTAAAGAGCTAGATCCAGAGCCAAGAGCTAGAGCCAAGAGCTAAAGTCAAGAGCCAAAGAGAGAGCTGAGAGCCAAAAAGCTGAGAGCTTCAAGATCCAGGGATAAAATGGTGTCTAAACCCATCATTTCTATGTAAAACAGTGGATTTGAGCCAAGAGCTTGTAAAAATGACTTTGCCACAATTCTAGAGAGCCTAGTTGAGTTGACTAGAGATCACTGAGACATAGCCCAAGATTTTTGGGTGAACTCCTAATTAAATTGTTGTTCTGTGTGTTTTGTGTTCTTGCTGCATTATTTATTGTTATATATATATTGTATCAGCGTAACAACAGAATATTAAAATCACATGAATAGTTCTAAAATAGACATGCGAATACACCTTTATTTCAAGCATATTATCAATTCTGCATTGGTTAATCATAAGTACTTCAGAATATTTAAGCTTTGGGAGTGGGATAGGTTCTTGTAGATTAGACAAGAAGCCAAAGTGCCCCATTTTCAGATCACTAGGTGAACCTATTCGCACACTAGTAATCTTCCCAAAGGAATATAAAGTAACAATAATTAGTTGTCCTCCAGCTCTCAAAAGTATGCCACCGAAATATCTAGTCGAAAAAACTTCAAAGAAATGGAAGTGTCTACTAGCTCTAATGCCTCCAACATTGATGCCAATAATAATTTTAGAAACTCACTTTGAAGCATGAAAGAAATCATATCAAAGTAGATCCCATAATATTCATAACTATTTTTTGAGTCCTTAAAACACAGTGAGGCCAGCCCTACAACTTTATTGAACCCAATCCCACCATAGAAGAATTCCTATGGAAACAAAATACATCAATTCTTGTTAAAAATTAAGAAAATTATTCGAAATAGTTCTTTGATTTCTACGATAAACCCTTCACTGAATCCTCAAAAACAATGTCCACAAAAAATTCAATGCCATATCCTAAAGGTCCCCTATAATCCCTAATTTCCATTGATTTGATGCAACAGTTCCGAGAGTCTTCCTTATGAGAGGCAAATCTATGTCTCCTACACATGCTTTCAGAAAATAAATTTAAACCTCAATTACCAGCTGAGATTGAACCTGTAATATATCTCTTTGATACTCAAATATATATTCAATGTTGACTACCAGCTACAGACCCCCCTTTTGAAATCTCATTTTCATATATATTAAGTTCCTCTATCAATGTGATATAATGATATGCTAGAGAAACTATGTTCCATGAGATTGACTTGTTCAACAATTGGTTATAGCTTTAGGTTCTTGTCCTATGCTTCCTTTTATACATTTTTATATCATCTCAAAATCCTTGTAGACCTCCATCTTAGGGACCCCTTTGTTTGTTGCCAGTTTTAGTAGGAACTTCAATTCAAGCAACTCATAATAATCGTTTTTCCCCATGCCCAGACCTGCTTTAAAGACCAAAAGATATTTATCCATGATATATAAACAAATTCTAGCATGACAAGCAAAGACTTTTTCTTGACTCACTTAATAAAAGAAGCCCAAGGATATTGAAAAAACTAGGCAAAAGGTGTCGTCATTTGCACCACTTATGCAATAGTCACCCTGTGCTATTCTTCATAAATATGTCTGAAATAATCAGTGCCCTAAGATTTGTCATGAAATAAAACTATTATGCCATCTTCCTCTAGCATCTTTCCAATTATTCATAAGCTAGTCGAAAAAGTTACTAATTTTATCCCCTTAATCTAGCTAGATTGCCTAACTCTCTCCAATCCTTGATCTCAGACATGAAGTTATCCTTTACTAAGGAGGTCCCAAAGGTTACTCTTCAACTAGATTGAGGTTAATAATCTTGGCAAGAGGCATCCTAGTTAGACTGTAAAAAGAAATGGTTTGAAGATAAATCTATCAAAACATAGATCTTCATCTAATTGCACTTAGAGCCATTTGATCGGCAATGAAATCTAGCATCTCCTTGGAGAAGTTTCCTCCATTCCGTAGTCAATATAAAATCAAATACCTCTATAACATAGTTAAATATATCACAAAGCCAAAATTCCTTCTCCACGGAATGGGCCATCCTCACGATGAAGATTGTTAAATCCATTCCCATCATTGGTATTGCCAATAGACACCATCATTAAAATATGGAAGAATAAAAAATATAACCAACATTATTCTTGATAAAAACATGAAACATAATGAAATAAAATGAATGAGAAGAGTATGAAAATATAACATTAAACACAAAGGGAAAAAAATACAAGCAAGAGTAGACATAGACCTTGCCTCTCATATATTCAACAATAATGATTATGGTATCCTTTAAACTCCCCTTCAAGCTCTCCATAAACCATATCTATGAGTTGCAGGGCTATTAAGACCCTCCCTTAGGCCTCTCATGAAAAAAACCCTACAAATGTGAACTTTTTTAAAAGCAATTTCACTAAGCATAAGAATGATTCATGAGCATTTGTTTAATGGTGAGAGCACTCTCATTTACCCAAGGAAATATCTAGGATCACTTAGGGAGTGATTTGAGTTCCTCTTCTTCATTCCAAAAGCACTAGAGAAGTCCACCTCAGAGGGTGCCTCCAATGGAGGCATGGAACACTCCTTCATACCCTAAAGAGTGCTCCCAAACAGGTTTGTCACAAGAGTGTGCTATCAAAGGTTCTTCCAAGATTCTCACACTCAAAAAACTCAAAGAAGTCAAGAATCAACTATTGTGGGAACAATTCATTTAAGAAAAAATACAAAATTCAAACTAAGAAAATAGGATGAGGTAGTAACAAAAGAGAGTTACTCACTATCATGATTCAAATGTATGCATGAAAAATGAAGGAAGACCATAACAGAGAATAAGGTCAATGGATCTCAATTATTCTACCTTGGGCCCAGATAATCAAAATCAATAAAAAACCTATATGAATAAGGTCAATGCATCTCAATTATTTTACCTTTGGCCCAGATAATAAAAATTAAGAAAAAATCTATATGATTGGAACCAAATGGTCAAAAGGCTATCGAGACACATGCACAACAACCAACAATAGTAATAAATCTTAATGAACTGACAAAGAAACTCAATTTCTTGACTATGAACTCTTTACTGACTTTAGCATCCTTTACCTTGAAATCTACAAATCAAGCAACGCCATGAGGCCTTCAAACTTGGAAATATTCTTAAAGAAATATTTTACAAAAAATACTTGGGAGCAAGGCATTCCTAGGGACAGTCTATACACATATATTTTCATTTTATATATTATAATTCATATATTTTCAACTAAAATGGGCTTGTACAATAGGACCTAACTCATTGGTAAAGTAAGGGTGGTGATATCCCCCCACCACCCACCCTAATTACCCAAAAAAGAAACATGTTAGACCCGTTATAATCCACCATGGTTGGCAAATGGAATGAATATTATGATAAATAAAGTTATTAGCATTAGTGGCAACACCTTCAAAAAAAAATGTATAAAATTCCAAATTAGTTATGGAGAATGTAAACTTTAATTCTAATAATAGGTAATACAATATTATTAAGAACTTAGAAATGTGATTTGCAATAGATTAGAACATCAAGGATTTAGTATAAGTCTTAAGGATTTGTAACCAGTGGTAAACTATCTAGAAGTTACAAAGTCAAAAGAAATAGCATGAAGTAGAGTAGGAAATGAAATTGAACCAAATAACATCAACCATCTAGAAATTACACAAGTTCTGAAATAGATTGCAATGTGTAGAATATGAAATGTAATAGGTCATCATCACCAAAGAGTTATAACATGTATAGAGTTATGTTTACAAGATAGGCCAATTGCCTAATTTATAAAAGAAATATTGAAGATAGAAAAACTAAATAGAGTTGAAGTCTATGACAAGTAATGAAATAAAAAATAAAAATAAAAACAGAAACAATTCTACTATCTATTCTTTATTTTTCTTGCCATGAAAGATTCTCAAAACCCTAATAAGAATTGAATGAAATGAGTTTATTACAATTGGAATAAGAAAATAAGGTGTATTAGAGTCTTTATAAGCTCTAAATCATCCTCCATAGTGTTTGGGGTCTACAAGGGCCTTCACATAGTCCACAATATTTTTAGAAAAAGGAAAATAATTAGTCATCTTTCAACCATATGGGGAGTGTTCCCATGAGTGCTAGGAACATTCTTGGGAGAAATTGGATGTGTAGTTTCCCAAGTCAACCACACACTCCTACAATGCCATATCAATCACAAGAATGAGATGGGAAAGCGACCTCCCATGTAATATACGTTTCTACGAGGCCCTCCACGTTTTTCCCCTCACAAATTGTTCTTGGAGGCCCCAATGAAATTGAGCCTAAAAAGCTGACTTTCAAGATTTCTCCAAATGTATTAAAGGAAAACACATGATAAATATCTAATAATTCTCCCATCAATAGATTATTGTATTACATCTGAATTACTAGGGTTGGAATCTGGAATGATGTCCTAGAGGTTTTGAAGATGAACAAAAAATCTAGCTTTTAGCATTTAGATATCTAAGCAGACAAAAAATCAAAATCATTGTAAGTAGCGAAAGTTTTCCTTACACTATCTTGGATGGGGGAAATAGTGAACAATTTGATTGAACTAAAAGAAAGAAATTTTAGCTTTATATGACTTTCAATTGACAAAAAGAAAGCATTATGAGATTTATATGTTTTTCAAAATTCAAAGCCATGTTATTATTGTTTACTTCCTTGATTATTATTTCCATGACACAAATTCCATTAACCAAGAAGTTTTCCATGTGATTTATCTTTTTTTTGTTGCAAATCCACTTGCTAACGTTACTTATGAATTTTTGCATGTTGTAGTCAACGAGACATCTGAGTAGGTAGAGTCAAATATACATGTTTTTCTTTTGCGGTGTGGCATTTCGGAAGGAAGATACTAACATGGATTCCACAAATTTTATGGTAATGTGAATGTTGAAAAGTATCGAAGGAATGAATTCCTTTATTTGTGCCTTGATTCAAGGAATCGATTTGGAGATCTTCTTAGTCATGTACGAGTTCCACTGCTAAGGAGGAGTTCAAGAAGAAGTTTGTCAACTATTGCAAGTTTGTGGAGGATGACTTATCTGTAAGTTAAATTGGGAACTAAGTGAACAAGTGAAGTTAACCTTCTAAATTTTAGGAGGGTCCAATTAAAGTGCATTAGCTATTGTTAACTAGAAAATTTCAATTTCATCTCCTAATTTAGAAAACTCACTAAGAATAGCCTAATCGAAAATCTTAGAAGGATATCGAAGGAACACAATTAATCAATCATTTTTTAAGAACGAGTTTGTGAGCAAGAGAGATGATGGACGAACGGGTCATTTGTTCCTTGTACAAATTATTGATGAATTCAATTTTCTCACATAGAAATAGGGGAAATCACTATTTAATAAAAGCTCATCGAGTGCTAGAAAATATGAGATTATTTCCTAAGTTTTTGTGCTAGAAAATCAGAGCCTCTAATATGTATAGGAGGAGGAAGCAAGTCAACTATTAAGTAGAGGTTTTAGGCCTAGGAAAGGGAATAAAATTCTTTTATTTCTATATTTTGATGAACTTGTATGCGTATCATATTTGGTTCTCAATTTTCGTTAATAAAATTTTGAAGCAAGCGAGGGTTTTCCCTGTTGGGTTCCCTAGAAAAATCGTGTGTTTTATTGTGTGAATTTTTTGAAAGTATTTATGTTTTATATCATTGCTATTTGGTAGAGAAATCTCATTTTTGTGTGAAAATAAAATATATTTTCAAATTGTTCATAACATCAGATCACAATTTCGTTGAAAATGTACATCGTATCAGAGTTGTGAACAAGAATCTATTAGCATAAGAGTGTTCAAGTTTGCAAGATGACAACTCACATAGGATTGGGATTGAGAGAGCGAGATAAATTAGATGGATCCTCAAATTTTGGTTTTTTGAAGGTCCACATATTGTTCTTGTTGATGAGTTTGGTCTGAAGGAATTCACTAAGAAAGGTGTTGGAGAACCTTCAAATCTAGACTATTTGAGGCTCTTCCAAAAGTAGATGGTCAATGCCAAGAGGATGATTCTGGATAGACTTTGGGATCATGTCATCCTTCATGTTGTAGTAAAAGATATAGCTAAGAAAATGTGGGATTCCTTAGTCTAGCTGTACCATAATTATTCCGAGAATCAAAAGATGGTCCTCAAAGAGAATCTGAGGACAATTAATATGCATAAGGGTGAGAGTTCCACTTCCTATCACACCAGCGCTCAAGAAGTTTGTGATGAGATAGTAGCTATTAGAGAGAAGTGTATAGACAGAGAGCTAGTGCATGTGGCTTTGAATGGGTTTACCAAATATTTCCATCCTTTTCTTCAGAGTATTACTGGACGAGATAAGTTGTCAAATTGGGAAAACCTATGGAGTGACTTCATCTGGAAGTAGCTAAGGCATCAAGCTAGTTAGGAACTTCTATCAATAATGGCAAGGGTTCCAAGGTCAAGAAAGAGGAAGATAATCTTGTTATTGCAGGTAAATTCAAAGGAAATAAAGGAAAAGGGAAGGGCAAAATTAATCAAAAGGGTGACAAGAAGAAGATAGATCCGAGTAAAATAAAATTCTTCCATTGCCATAGTTTTGGACACTATGCTTCCAAGTGTCTTAATTGGAAGAAGAAGGGGTTGAATAAGGAGCATGTAGTTACATCAGCTGAGGTAGATGAGTTTGCCTCTCAATTTGAGAAGGAGTTCTCATTGATAGCTTGCATGGAAAGTTCTATAGGGAGAAGCACATGGTATATTTATTCAAGAACCTCTTTCCATAGCACTAGAAATCAAGAGTATTTTAGCCAGCTGGATGAGAATGATATCCAAGTAAATATCGATCTTGGAGATAATGGAAAGTATGATATTAAGGGAATTGGTGTTGTCATATTTGAAATGGAGTTAGGTAATACTCTTAATCTCAAAGATGTTCTCTGTGTCCATGGTTGAAGAAGAACTTGGTTTTATGAGCTATCCTTGAGGATAAAGGATATGCTAGCAACTTCAAGAGAGGTAAATCTTACCTCCAACACTTTCCTTTTGGATGTAAGAATAAAATAGGTGTAAGGGTGAAAAATATATACAAGTTGCACGTAGAGTCTCATGCAACCTTGAGAAAAAAGGAAGTGTGTGCAGATGTAGGTGAATTTTGGCACATGCACATGGCACAGTTGCATCATGGGGCACCAAAAGATTCTTCAACACATTTCCATGGGATTACCAACAAGAGGCCTTGACAAGAGTGGAGTTCTTGGAAAGCATGCCAACTCTTCCTTCCATGGTCAAGATAGTAGAGCCAAAGCTATTTTTGAGTTGGCGCATTCAATCATGTGTGGACCCTTCTCTTCTCCATCACTGATGAAACACGGGTATTATGTTACTTTCATTGATGATTTTTCTTGGAAAAATTCGATATATTTTATGAAAAATAAAGATGAGGTCTTAGACATGTTCATGGAGTTTAAGGGCTTGATAGAAAAGCAAAATGGGAAGAAAATAAAGGAATTGAGAAGTGAAAATGAGGGAGAATATATCTCCAATGCCTTGAAGGTTTTTTGTGCCAAGTAATGTATTAGGAGAGAGTTGATAGCACCTCATAACCCTCAATAGAATGGGATGGTTGAGAGTAAGAACAAAAGTACTATTGGAACAACTAGAGATATGTTGCATTATCAAGATCTATGTAGGTTCTTGTGAGAAGAACCATCTAACACTACAATATTTCTACAGAACAAGAGTCCACAAAAGGTGCTTAGACAAGCTACACTAGAGGATGTCTTCACAGGAAAGAATCTTGTTGTGTCACACTTCCGAACCTTTGGCACAAAGGTCTACTATCATGTGTCCAAGGATAACAGGAAGAACTTGGATGCCAAAACCAAGAAGGGTATAATTTTGGGGTATAGTGAGACATCTAAGGGATACAGGGTGTATCTTACAGTATCCAGGATAACAGTTCTCAAGAGAGATGTGAGATTTTAAGAGGATCGAGCTCTGTGATTTTCCTTATAGCGTGAGAAGATTACAATACTTGAGGAGGAGCTACTCACTCTCAAACAGGAGGAACAACCAACTCCTTAAAGTCATCCAAACCCATAGTCTAGTGGCAAGAGGGTATCACAAAAGGATGAAGAGGAAAAACCAGGTTGAGAGCAAATAGATTAGCTAGATCTAGCCATGACAGGGAGGAAGAAGGACAAGTGGGTCGAGAGGATGATCCAGGAGGCTCAAGAATAGGTCAAGGCTCCTAGCAACATGTTTAGGAATAGTAAATAGCCACAAAGGCACATATGCTATATGGAACTGATGACGGAGTTGGTGGAAACTAAGCCTTGTTCTTATGAGGAGGCAACTTCTTGTCAGATTTGGAAGCATGCCATGT
Source organism: Pinus taeda (assembly GCA_000404065.3). Taxonomy (NCBI): domain Eukaryota; kingdom Viridiplantae; phylum Streptophyta; class Pinopsida; order Pinales; family Pinaceae; genus Pinus; species Pinus taeda. The sequence goes on from APFE031105041.1 coordinate 73,833, forward strand.
TTGAGGAGTATTCCTCTATCATGAATAATGATGTTTGGGAAGTTGTTCCAAGACCTTAGGGACAAAACATAGTTAGATCTAAATGGGTGTATAAGTTGAAGCATGGAGCAGATGGGATTGTGGAAAAGTTCAAGGCAAAGTTTATGGCCAAAGGCTTCTCACAAATTGATAGCATATACTATGAGGAGACCTTTTCCCCAGTAGCAAAGTATTCATCCATTGGGAATATTCTAGCACATGCAACATAGAGAGGGTGGAAGATCCACCAAATGGACGTGAATACAACATTCCTCAATGGAGTTGTTGAGGAGGAGATCCACATCGAGAGGCCAGAGGAGTTTGAGCAGTTCAACAGAGACACACATGTGTGCAGGATGAAGAGAGCTATTTATGGGCTTAAGTAAGCTCTGAGAGCTTGGTACACTCAGATTGATAGCTACCTTTCAGGATTTGGCTTCACTAAGAATGAGGAAGATGCCAACCTATACTACATCATGGTTGGAGGGCTTCTGCTCATTCTAGTTCTCTATGTCGATGACCTTATATTGACTGGAGATGAGAGTTGGATCCAGGATTGCAAGGAGGACATTTCGAAGGAGTTTGAGATGAAGGATATGGGGCTTGTGCACTATTTCTTTGTCTTGTAGGTTTGGCAGGGTGATGGTGAGATATTTTAAAGACTCATATTTAGAAGTCATCTAATGTGTTAAATATTCCTTATTATAATATATAACATTCTCTTCATTACCCATTTGTCACCAAATTAAGAGTTAACATAGTGCTCTTAGTTTCCCTCTTCAATTTTTTTTTTAAAGTGATCTCACCTTTGCTTTTTGCTTTTATGTTTCCCTCTATGCATTTATTAATTTGGTGGGAATTTAACATTTCATGCTTTCAAAGTATGTTTCGACTATTGTTGTTCCATGGTTGAATGAGTAGCCATTCAGACTCTGTCCTTCCCGACCATAAGGTAATCATCCCAAATGTTGAATCAAAAATGTTGAATGCATTTGCTAGATTTTTATTAGAATATTTATTTTAAAGTGGTGTGTTCTAATAATTTTTTCGTGAGGTTCTTGGAGGATTTAATCAATCATTGGTAATTTATTTTAGTGGGGTTAGTATATGATTGAAATTTGGAAATACGTTTGTAACCATGTTCATGTGTTTTCATTTTTGTAATGTAGGGTTGTGAAGTGGAGCAATATGGAAAACTGGGGGCATTGAAGAGTGGAATGGGTCCACCTATGCCAGTGAAAGAACTTTAATTCACTCAATCCCACAGAGTAATTGTTGGAAGAGAATGGGGATGTTGCAGGTAAAAATGAGCACTCATAGAGGCCATTACCTTCGAATGTCAATGGATCAGTGAGTCATTATTTAATGAGTTATCATTTAATGAGAAACACTTCTAGTACCAACCCTACTTATACTTATTCTCTTCTTCTTGTCTCATCACCTTTGTCCTTGTTGCTAAGAAGGTTTCAAGGGAACGATCAATTGTCATATGTTAATATATTGTAATTGAGGAATAAGTTTGCAGATGCACTTGATCTCTATGAATTTGTTTTGGAAACAGAGACTATTACTATAGAGGCTCACATTGGAAATTGAATTTGTCTCCAAATACAAGGTCTCATTCCGAAAGCATTTAAATTATTTTTAGAAGCTCTTACGCTTGATCCCCAGAATTCTTGTGATCTCACAAACTGTGGAGTTTTGTACAAAGATGAAGGGCACTTACTAGATGTAGTGTTTGTTTCACATATCTAACACTATTTGTGGTTTTTTCTTTTATGTACTTATTTTTTGTGTTACTTGTTTGTTCAAGCTTCTTTATAGTAGTAGGGTTTTTATACTATATTTTGAAACCGAATTCATTTTAATATTACTAGGATAAGAAAAATATATCTATAATAACCATGGCATCAATATAGAAATGTGAAAATTACATGATCTTAGTTTTGAAAAAAAAAACTATGTCAACCTTTATACATTCCATTGACACAATTTTTGGGATGGCACCGTTAAACCTGTGAAGTTTCACCAAAGTCAAATTTTCAAAAATTTATTGTTAATGCACCAAGCCTTTTTAGGGAATCCGTACTTGTCATAATATCAATCAATGTTGATGACATGGCATGGACATCTACTAACTCATGGGGCCATACTTCTACAAACGTTTGCTACAAAGAAACTTGGAACATCATTGATAGGATTTTGAACTTACTGCCCTTTCATCAAATAGGTACTCTTGAGTCTTTGGCATGACATCCTGACAACATTCATAGTCTCGGTTATTTCAGACAAATATATTTCTTGTAAATTATCTGTAAATGTTAGAATTGCATAAAATGAATGACTTTGTTTCAAGAATAAAGATATACCCTCTTTAACCAATAGATCACATTGGATTTATTTTCTTGGAAGTTTATCATATTTATTTAATGTGACATTCACTCTAGATTTTCCACAAAATTCTAATATGCTATTATGAGCAAATCTTAAAACAAATTTTGTTTTCACATAAATACATTATTTCTCTACCAAATAGCAATGGAGTAGAAAAAAAGTAATTTCACAAAATTTACACAATAAAACATAGAATTCTTTTAGGGGGCCCAATATGGAAACCCTCACTTGCTTCATAATTTTATTAAGGAAAATTGAGAAACAATCTGATACATATACAAGTTGCTTCTAATATGAAAATATAAGAATTTTCTTGCCTATTCTAGGCCTAAAAGTTATACCTTATAGCTAACTTGCTTCCTTCTCCTATATGCACTAGAGGCTCCATATCGGAGGCTCCATATCGTAGAGGGAAATACAAAAGAAAAAATAAAATAATATTAATTGGGTGACAAATGGGTAATGAAGAGAATGTTATATATTATAATAAGGAAGATTTAACACAGTAGATGACTTCTAAATATGATTATTTCATTTCTTTAGTCATTTTTATATTCCTTTGATTTGAAGAGGGTTATATAGGTTGTTAGAAGGAAGAGATCATACATAGAAGATTTCTTTTAAGTAAAATTTCTATTTTTTAATCATTTGTTTAGTCTTTTTCGTCTTTTCTATATTTTTATGTTTTTTATTGACTTTTATAACAAAAATAAAATAAAAAAATTCTATGATGTTAGGAAAATTTAAGCAAATAGTAAAAAAATTCCCTCTAAACTAAAATGATTTAAAAACAAAAGACTAATAGATGTTGATATAGAGACATGAAAATAAATTCTTCGACGATTACAAGAGGAAAAAGATCACAAGTGAGAGTGTAACATGAGGAGTGGACCTTAAGATACTAGCATGCATGGTGGAAGATTTTTATCCCTTGCACCTTGTGAATTATTAATTTCGTATAACTAGGTGGAATTATTTGATTAGTTTAATTTAATTTTATTATGTTCTTCCAAATTAATAAATGTTAATTGTGAAAACAAACCACTTTCTTATGTTCAATTTTGATTCTGCATTAATGCACATCTCTTCTCATTTTATGTATACTTATATATTCAATTTTTAAAAATTAAATTAGGGTGAAAATGCGGTGGTGGTGATAGTTGTTAGGAAGAATCGTGTGTGTGTGTGTATCACTTTTTCTATTTACAACGAGGATATTGACAATGCTAATATGTTTTAAGGTTAATCATTTTATTAAAATGATAGGCAACTTCTATGTTGGTTTAGTAGTGTTTTTCTTTGTTTTTTAAGATTCAAACATATGACCTTTTAAAGTCAATATTATTCCGCAGAATGTTGAAGCTCAACTTCAAAATTAGCCTATAAAAAAAGTGTGTTTAAGGAAGTATAATCTTTCAGCCAATTTATAACTGCCTTTGGACCCCCTATCTCTTGTGAGTTTAAGTTGTTGAAGTGACCCAATAAAAATGCCTAACATAAATGACTAAATCATATTATTGTAGTGCTTGTTAATTAATCATATTTGTTTTCGTAGAACAAATTAGTCATTCATGTTAGTCATTTTTAGGTGTATTAATTATTAATTAGTCATATATTTTTAGCCCTCGACTAAATTAGTCATTGATGTAGTCATTTTTAGTTGCTTCACTTAATATTTGATCATTTTTTGTAGTATTTCACTTGGAAAAGTTGCAGTGACTAACGTTATTAGTCACCTAGTCACTAATTTCTCATTTTATACATGGTAGTGGGTAATTTCGTTAAATATTAAAGCTCTTTATGTTTGGATGTTGCAAAAACAATAGTTTTTTCAATGGTTTGGTTCCCCATTGGCATACAAATATAGACACCATATTTGTGGTAATGTTCTTCCTTAACGTTTGAAATATAAATTTTATTTTACAAATAATAATAATAATTAATAATAATAATAATAATAGGGGTTAGTTGTTGGAGTTCTTCCGGAGCCGAAGATGAACCCTACTGCCGTTGTTGCCACCTTGCCCTTGGCCGCCGCTTGGCCTCTGCTCGGCCTTGCCGATGAAGGGGAAGATCGATTCAGTAATGGAAGGCCGGACTATTCCTTAATCTTTGACACGCAGGTCCTCCAACTTTCTTTGAAAGCTCCCTGCCCTCTCATTTTTCTTGCCTTCGGCACTAGGGCAGCAAGATCTTGGACATCTGCAGCTGCATCTCGTAACAGTCGCCCACATCAAATTATAGATGCATTGGCTAAGGACGAAAACGCAGAATTTGCTCTCGTTTCTCCTCAGATAGCGGCTACTGAGAAGAAATACACAATGCTGGAAGGCTGCTCATTTCTATCAAAACCTTCACTGTCCCCCCAAAATAGCCAATACTCTGTTCATGACCCTCAGAATTTTTTAAGTTTCCTGGATATACCTGGAAGAAACATCTGGAAGCTCTTTTGGAGGGAACACAATGACAGATTCAGGGACCTTTGGACTTTCTCCTCTTCTCCTCTGAAACCTCTACGACAAGTTCAGGAGGAGAAGGCCCTTCAAAGCTCCAGCCTCATCTCGTCTCGGATCTGCAAAGGAGTGCAAAACCCTGATCTTTCTGCCACATTCTAGATCCAGATCAGGCTCATCTCTGGCAAAACTCTACTACAATGGGTGGGCTTGTCGGATCTTGTGCAGGACCTCAAGCATGCTCTGCATCCCAAGTTGCGGATACCCTTTACAGCTCAACGACTTCTCCACGAAGGTAAACAACTCAAGGATTATCTCCCCCTGTCTATTTAGAACATTAAGAGAAATTCATCCATTACTTTCACCCTTCGTTTGAGAGGGGGAGCTGTAGGACAGTCATCCTCAGCGAAAGCGTCTTCTTACAAAGACGTTGTCCATTCTTAGATGCCTAAGAAAACAGTTCCACCACCTCAGGGTCCCAAGACTTTTCTGGTGGACAAACTGGAGGAAACCACCTCCATTGAAATCATGCATCCATCATTGGATGAGCAAACCCAAAAGTTTGCAGATCACGCCATCATTTGCAGGTTCAATGGGCTATGACCACAAATGGCAGACCTCTACCAATGGCTTCACTCTAACTGGACCAACAACTGCAAGGTGGTGTTTTTGTCAAAGGGCTTCTTCATTGTAGTGTTCGCTTTTGAAGAGGATTACCAAAAAGCTTTAACTGCAGGCCCGTGGTTCTGGGGCTCAGCAGGTTTATTCCTCACCCCTTGGTTCCCAGATTTCGATCCTGCTACAGCAATCATCACCAAGCTCCCTATCTGGGTCAGACTTCCAAATAATAATAATAATAATAATAATAATAATTAAGGTTCACTTGACCAAGGATGTTATTCTAGTACCAATAAATATCCAATTGTTATGGAAGCCTCAAATTTGATTTGCATTCCAAATGACAGATTCTTATTAGTCAATATTTTTCAGTTATGTATGTTTTTCTTTTGCCTTTTAAGGTAGAATTTAATCCAAGATATCTAAATCTCTAGTAAAATATTTGATAGTTTCGTTAAATCTTTGAAACCAAAAAGCACCATTAATTGTGACCTATGGTTGGTGATTGAAACTTTATTCAAGAAGCACTAGAAATCATAATAATAATTAAGGTTCACTTGACCAAGGATGTTATTCTAGTACGAATAAATATCCAATTGTTATGGAAGCCTCAAATTTGATTTGCATTCCAAATGACAAATTCTTATTAGTCAATATTTTTCAGTTATGTATGTTTTTCTTTTGCCTTTTAAGGTAGAATTTAATCCAAGATATCTAAATCTCTAGTAAAATATTTGATAGTTTCATTAAAACTTTGAAACTAAAAAGCACCATTCATTGTGACCTATGGTTGGTGATTGAAACTTTATTCAAGAAGCACTAGAAATCATAAAGCAACCTAAAAATATCTACAGGGATGGGGGAGTCGAGGTTAGCAAAAGTTGGCTCCATTTTCTCTCGCACAACCAACCCTCACTTTTCTTTCTTTTCTTTATTTCACTCATCTATCCTTTATCTTTTACTTATCCATCCCTTTTATATTTTTCCTCCTCCCTCTTATTCCTCTCTTCTTGTTGTCTCCCTTTTCCCTTCCACAATTTTGCTTCCATTCTTCTCTCATGTTTTTTCTCTTCTTGCTTCCTTAATTTTGTTATTTATTATTTTTTTTAGGGTATTTTTTCCTTGTATTCTATTTATTATCTTTCTCTCCTATTTTCTATGGTTCTTCTATTCCTTTTCCCTTTTCCCACCTTAGTCTCTTTGTTTCCTCTCTCTTCCCGGTTATCTTCCGCTTTTTTATTTTTAATTTTAATTTTTTTAAAGGTTCTTCCCTTCTTTTCTCCTTTGTATTCTTATTGTTTTTATTTTTGTTCTTTCCTTTGGACTAACATATCTCCCCTGTTTTCTTTTCTTTTTATTTATTTAATTAATTTATTTTCTTTCTAACCTTACATTTTCTAGAGAAGTTGTCGTTAATTTATTGAATATTATTTTAATGAAGTTACTTAATTTATAGAATATTTTATGAGAATTTAGTTTCTTTATGTTAATGTGTGTGTTTTCGATCTACGTCCCCGCACAATTATATAATGTGTCATAATATTGTTTATAAAAAAGTTATTTAAAAGTTTAAACTTTAGAAATTTAAAATTCATGAGGTCATCTACTACTCATATAAATTTTAGCAATTTGAAATTAATGAGGTCATATGTGAATCATATTTTGATGATAAAAAGTTAATGCATGATCATATCAAAAAAGTTAATGCATGATCATATTTTGGTAATTTATGATTAATGAGGTCATTTTCTAATCTGGTGATTATTTTAAAGTAAATCAAATCAAATATATTTATGAACGGATCCTATTATGTAATGTGATTTAAGATAATTTCACATTCTTTTGCGAGTCTTTGGGATCTTTAAAGATATTGGTGGAGATAATACTGGTGAAATGGGGTTGCAACAACTTGTAGGCTTTGTGGATAGTGGTCTTTCTCACAAAGTAATTGAAATTGGCCTTATATATCGTTGAAATTGGCTTATATTGTGTTTTTATGGAACCCATTGCATTGAATTCATTAAAGATAAATGAGAAAATGAATTATTACATTTTTTATATTTATTAATCATTTAACTATCTATCAAATCAAACCTCCTTTAATTTATATAAGGAAACTATAATTTTATTTAAATAAATAAAAAGCACACATATATCTCATTGTTCATGGTAGCAGAGGTTGGAAATAAAAAAATAATAGGCATTTATGAAATGAAGAGTAGGGAGGGATTGATTTTAGAAGGCAAGGCAAGGGAAGAAATGTGATTTCAGGCAAGGTTGCAATGTGATTGGTGTTAAGGCAGTTTCAACTTCTTTTGCCAGTTCTCGGGACCTCCGAAGATATCTTTGGAGATAAGACTGTCGAAATGGGGTTGCAACAACTTGTAGGCTTTGCGGATAGTGAGCCTGCCCACAGAGTGCTTCACAATGTCATCTATACTGTCGTCACGCCCAAACAGAAGGGAGCACGTCCACGCTATCGCACCCGCCATCGACGCTGGCTGCACCGACGCTCCCAACCCCTTCTTCCCCACCGCGTATGACATCTCTTCCGCGCACTTCCGCTGCTGGAAAGTGAATTTTAACGCAATGCACACACGATCAACGGCAGCCTTGGCGTACGCATCACGGGGTCGCTTGCGCTCGCCCTCGCGCTTGCCCTGGCCCTCGCGCTCGACCTGAACCTCTCTCTCGCCCTCGCCCTCGCCCTCCGAAGACGACTTTTCCGCCATCAGATCTCTCGTGAGATCTCTAACGACGGCAGACGGCGCTCCCCTCCGGATTTTGATATCTCCTCTTCGAATTTCAGGTACACTGACATCGGTTTTCATTTCCAATTCTTTCATCATTTTCATCTGCCCCAACTGTCGAGCCGCGATATAGACAGCACCAACTTGGAGGCCCGGAGCATTCTTGCCCTTTATATGACCCCCATGCTCAGCGAATTCTTTATAAATCTCCACGGCTCTATCCACCACGATGCGAGAAAGGTTGACGGCTGAGGCGTACTGTTCTATCTTCTCCACGTGATACTCTGGGACCAAAGGCTTCTTCTTGCGTTCGGCGGCCGGCATATTATTGTTGCCTCTGCCTCGGCCTCGGCCTCTGCCGCCTTTGCCTTTGAAGGTGATGGACGCAATTTCACCCGCTTTCCCGTCCTTTGGTTGTTGGGCTGTCTCGATCCTCTGGGCGTTTTGATTGTCTTCAAAGATTCGCACGTCATGTGCCTCGTCGATGAATTGGGTTTCCACCACCAATCCGCATTGCGTGCAAACGCAATGACCCGCACCTTCATCAACCAATATCTCTGTCTGCGCCTTGCACTCTGAGCAATATGCGACCTCCCTTCTTCCTCCCATTTTCTTTTCTCTCCTATTCAAATCTATTTATCTCTTTCTTTCTCCTCCTTTATCACACAACAACAGCAGATCAATTGTGATTGTGAATAAATTATTATTGATCACTATATATAAATATTAATATTGGATGGAGTTCATGAAATAACACGTCTTTCCATAACGACCGCGTCTCATAAAATGGCATTCATTCATTCATAAAACGGATTTAAAAATTAAATTATAAGTACATCAATCATTATGTAGTAAGTTGAACTACGGTACTTTCAAATTTCAAATTTTAATGTTTTGCACAAATTTATGCTCATATTTCTTTTTTATTATAATACTTGTATTGTTGTTCCTCTATGTTCATTTCATTTTATTAAATTGCATAAATATTGTTTCAAAATATAATGAATGACCAAAATATGAAAGATCAAAGTCTTCCGATGATATTAGTCAACCTTATGATATAATCAAACTATTATTAATTCAAGTTCATCTAAATTTTCCCAAACCTCAGAGACAATCAAAGCACATTTCGCAAAAGGATTGCCAATGATTCAGGAACATAGTGATCCAGAAACATGAACTTCGATGATCCACATTGAAAGGAAGACTTTAGAAGAGAATAATAGTTTGATTCTATAGTAGCTTGGTTCATTAACTAGGGTTTTTAAGGGGGAGTGAAGATGATCATCTTTAACTATGATCACATTGCAAATGTGTATGAAGGACAAGGACGTGTATGAAGGACAAGGACTATGCAAAATGGACACTTATATTCCAATTATAGAATCTCTTTTGCCACAAGTCTAGAAGAAGCCAAGATGTATGAGATGGTCTGATTTAGATAAAGTGATGAAAAATTCAAATACAACAACCGTTGTAGCAATAGAGAATGCTGACTGAAAATTAGGTGCATCAGGCGATACAACAAGTTGTTTTAAGTATTTAGTCTGGTGTTGTTGCTTCCGCAAATAGAACAAATCGAGATGCTTTCTACTTTGTATGGAAGTGACAAATCCAAACCAACAAAAAGAAATCATTGATTGTGTTCCAATTCATTGGATTAAATGTAGTGGTGTTTTAACTTCTATTATTGAAGTGGAGGGATAAATCTGAAATTGGAGACATCTTATCCAACAGATCACATTAGATAATTGCAGTATGTTTATGTCCTGGAAATCCTGCAAACATTTATCTCATTGATTGCGGGGAGTTATCCCACCTTTAGAAAATGGAGCATTTTCTGTTGTCTGGTGTGGTTGCAGTCCATCAACTAGCAACCATGTCTTAGAAGATGCTAAGCACTCCCTCAACAGTAGGGAATAGATCAATGGCATCTAAAAATGGGTCTGCAAAAATAGATGTCATTCCAATACTTACTGCAATCTAAATACTAGAATAGTTTTGTCCCTAAATAATTTGTTTCCTCTTGTTCATCATGCTTTCCCTCTCCGTCGTCAACATTTCTGTCCAACAGAGCTTGAAGTGACAACTCAACATCCTTCTCAAAACTCAAAAGTACATGACCAATCATCAAAGTATGCCCATTAAATTGTAGTGTAGAAATTCTTATCAGCATAAATAAATAAGAATCTAGTTCGTCCTTTGAAAGAAAGGAATATATACATTAGTTACATATCTAGGAATTTTGTGAACTAGTTTTTGTTCACCTTTACTTTTCTCCTTTGACCATTTGATTGCACTTTTTATCCTTCCAGTCATGCCTGTGATGAACCATGGGAGCATCACTGACAAACTAATATTATATCACGTGCGTTCATATTGGGGCATTAAAAATGGAAAATTCAAAAAATAATATATTGGGGTTATAATGAGGGCCTAAAGGGTTTTAATATCCCATACAACAATATATATATCCTAAGGTACTTTTTATACAATTTTTTGGCCAAGCGAAGGGAAAAATATTGGGCTACACGCACGGACGGAGGGAAAAATATCAGGCTACATCACAGGGGCGGAGGGAAAGAGTTGGAAATGATTCATTTTGGAGTCAAGGTGGAGTCCACCACTCTGCAACCCTAGGAAAAATATCGAGCTACACGCACTTGGCTCACACTCGGCTACATGCAAGGGGGGAGGGAAAGAGTTGGAAACTATTCATTTTGGATTCAAGGTGGATTCGAACCACTCTGCAACCCTAGGAAAAATATCGAGCTACACGCACTCGAGCGGAGAGAAAGAGTTGGAAATGATTCATTTTGGAGTCGAGGTGGAGTCGAGCCTCTTTGCAACCACTCTACAATCCTAAGCCCTTCTGCTTTTGAACCCTAAGAGGAGTTTCGTTTCTGAGTTTGAACCAGACAGGACCACTCCTCAAATCCTCGCGTTGCCTCTTGCTTGTTCGAACCTGTGTCTAACTACCCTACTTCTCTATAACAAACACATCAACTATGTCATAGTAGTGAGCTTCTCCAACTGCAGTGAGCACATGAGCGATACCTACCAACAGAGACCCAATAAGCAGGAAGGAGCGCTTGGATGGAAGGATACTACTAAGAAAGGAAGGCAAGGCAGGCTTTTGTCACTGTCAATCGATCCAGAAAATCAATATGAGGTGGGGATGATCAATGAAATGGATACTCAGTTACAAAAAGAGATACAGAAGGAGATGTGTTGTCATATTGGGTGGGTAGTGAGATTCATCGAGTTTAGTTTTGTCTAACCACCTTTCTGCCTTTCCAGCTTGAGTGAGACTTACTGCTTTCATTTGAATCTCTGAGCATATTTTCTTTCTTATACAATCAAGCTACCTTATTTTCACCCACCTAGATACTCTCTCGTTCTCATTCTGAAGGGAGTCCATAACCTAAAATTAATGTGTTTTGTCTAGCTACGGTAACCTTCAAGATCAAGGATTTAAAAAGTGACGTGTTCTACGAACACTCAACACAAACAGAAGAAAAGGTGAGGAGTCGGCTTGTGGAGTGAAACAAGCAATATTAGTAGCTGATTCAGAGGAGTTGGCTTGTGGAGTGCAACAAGCAGTATTAGCAGTTGATTCAGAGGAGTTGGCTCGTGCAATAGCCGGTATTAGTAGTTGATTCAAAGGAGTCATCGAATCCATATAATATACAGGCACATCCTTAAATAATTCTCTTGGCTTCTTCACAAACATGCTAACAATTTCGACTTCTTTTAAGAAAAATTGATAACTTGAGACTTTAGAATTTTAGCTTCTTCAATTTGGATTTTGACTTTGCAAAACATTCTCAGAACTTTCTTCATGTAGCTTGAACTTCAAAAATTTGGTAACCTTTGACAGTGGTCTCAAAATAGGACTAATGCCCAACATAGACCTTCAACTAATGCATAGGACTAGATTTTTTGGAGATTATCCTTCTAGGGCTTATGCACAGAACCATACACAAATTTCGAAATATAGACAAAGGGTTTTACTCCTTTATAGGATTGATATATTTGCCAATAGGAGGGCCTTAAGTGCCTTGCAAAACTAGAACAATCCATTCTTAATAATTTCACTGATCAGTAATGTACATACCAAAGTATGTGTATATGTTGATAAATTTGGTGATTTGGAAGATTCAGACCTAGGGGGCACCTTTCTATTTTTTGCTCCAATGTGATGAGGTGTGGCTTAAATCATGCTACTAGATAATTCCTTTGACTCTTCACAAATATGGTCCTTATGCCTTCGCTCTAATAAAGAAAGTTTGAAGTCTTGATTGTAGAGATAAGAGGACTCTATTGATCTCTTCTTTTCATTGTTCAAGACTTGGGGAAATTGGTGTATAAAACAGAAATACTTGTGTTCCTCTAGAATAACAAATTCATCATTGAAGATTTCATAACTTGTGTCATGTTGATACTCATTATAAAAAATGCCAATGTTTGGTGCAAAATCCTTATTGTTGTCATATTTGGAGCAAAATCTCTCATCCTCAGAGGGGTATTCTATCCTCAATTCTTGTGACATGTCTAGGGAGGTTATTCCAACACTTTTATAACATGACACAATCTCAAAACCCTCATGACGAATGCTTGTGAAGGGCTCAGAATCAAACTTCCCCTCTTCTTCGTGATCACTAGACATCGATGGTCCATGCAAGTAATGTATAGGACTTGCCTCTACCCAACCCAAAATATATGGTTTGATGATTGATCCATACTGATGAGAGGATCATTATGAGTTTCTAGGCTTATGTTTTCATTATTATGATTATCATGTACATAAGCCATAAGAGAAGGGAGTGTTCGTGTTTTTATTTGTGAGCATAAATCCCATGCCAAATTCATCTCAAAATTAATATTGCTTTCTTCTTTTGTATCTGCAACATTGTCTCCTTTGGGGTAGCCAAAAAAACATCACCAACCTTATGCCAATCCTCACTAGAAAGAGTGACACGTGTATCATTTGAAGGTGGTGTAATAATGCCATCACATTTTTCATGTTGGTACTCATTTATGTGTTAAGAAATCACTTTAGATGCTAAAATGGCCCTCCTTCCTTCCATTATTTCCACAAGGTTGTTTGTGTTACAAATATCTAGTGTTTTCATATTCAAATTTTGAACATAATCCCTCTTCCATAAATGCTCCACTTTCATCCCCAATAATGTTATCATTTCCTTCAAAAATACCAAGGAGGCCTTCCTCTTGTAGGGTTGTCAACAACTCTTGATATGTACCATCAAATTTTTGAACCTTGGGTAGCAATGCTTGAGGAAGATTTCAATTAGAGATTTGAGAGAATGTATGTTGTTTGGGCTACAAGAATGCTTCAGCTAGCCACCATGCCCTTGTCCTAAAGAAAGCATAAATAACCTTATCATAGAATCTTCATGTCTTTCCATCAATTCTCATATATGCTTCATAGATTCTAGGACATGTGGGGCAATAGAAAAAGAGTTCCCCTCAAACTATGGAAGCTCCTTGCTATAGCTATGAGGACAAGTTTTTTGTGTGATAATCTATTATTATATGATACAAGAAAATAAAATATGCCCAGAAACTTAAGATGTGTATAAACTCATCACATGAAACTCCTATTCTATAATCTCTCATACTTCCATGAAAATTTCATTACAAAGGTGAAATATGTATAGTGTAACCTAGAACTACCTTGAGCAATGTATAAGATATTCCTTTAATAAATTGTTGATGGAAACTTCAACCATACTTGCACCTAGAGAAGTGAGGTGATCTTACATCCCAGTTGGAAATCCCATAGAGAAGGAAAACACATGTATCACTTTGAAATCAGATCTTCTAAATCGTCAATATAAAGTTGAAAGAGTATGGGACCTGGGTGAAAATGGACATATTTGCTTTGACATGTATGGTTGTATGTATTCCATTTGTTTATGATCTGAAAATCACTCGTGAACGATCTCAGTTAATTAATGAAGGTATTACAGACCCATGTGTTGGGGTGTGCCTATGTTATTTTAAGCAATGGATCGATAAGATTGAAAAATACACACGCACTTGAAACAACAAGAGAAACACAGCAAGCAAATACAAAACACAACAAATTTAATAAGGAGTTCACCCAATCCTCCTGGGCTACGTCTCTTGGTCCAGCCTTCAGTGGTAGCCTTTCTATTGTGTCTTAAAGCAAAGATTTTACAATAAGGAGCTCAATTTGAGTCTCACTTAACAGAGAGTGATCAGTAGGATTGTACTTGGATCCCCCAAGTCTCTAGAGAACATAGACTCCCCTTACTAAATCTCGACCTCAACTGGTGTCAGTGGTATGAGTCCAATTTGGTACTCAATACCTGACAGGAATACACAGAGGAGTTTCTTGAACCCTTCAAGCCTTCTCTGGAGTTCACAGACTCTCGAACTCTCTGTGTTTTGTCTGCTCAATGCTACTTTTGCTCTGTAGGTCAACTCGGCTTCTCTGTTCTCTGCAATTCACTTCTTTCTCTACTTCTGTCTCCCCTTTCTCTTTGTCTATTCGTGGCTTAAAGCCAATCTGCTCCCTGACTGTTTGTTTCTACTTCTCGGCTCTCTGGATCGCCTGCCTCTATCTGTTGAAATTCCCCTGCTCTACGTCATTATCGCTGTGTAACGCTTCACAGAGAGGTGGCCACCTGTTTCCACACGAACTGAGTTTCAGTTCTCTTTAAATGGTCGTTTTTTATGTTTCTCCAAGATCGCCCGCGAAATTGATTCCTCTTCCAACTCAGCGGTCATGTCGGACCTCAAATCTCATGTACCTCAGTCTGTTTCCCCATCAAATCCGGTCTTCCATCGGGTTGATTCTCCGCCATTGATCTAGAGCCTCCAGATCTGACGATCTCCATCTATATCATGTGGGTAAGTTGCTCGACCGTTACTCACGCGATTTAAGTGGTTTTCTCTCTCATCCGCCGAACATGTGTCACCCGGTGTGTGGCATCGCACTGAACTCGGCCAAAACCGCTTACTGCTTGAAGTGCATGCAATATCCTGCCGATTTTGGGCGCAGGACCTGCCTTCTGATTGTTTCTACACGGTTTCCTGTTTTCCTCGTGGTCGAGCGCTCGGGGCTTTCCTTTACTGAGAGTTTTGCCCTGTGATACGTGATTAGCACTTTTTGCGCTAATCGCATATCAGAAACTACCTCTATTTCTGGATCTGGGCTTTTGATTGCCAATTTGCATCTATGTGCGGTCTCCATGGGCCAACGGTCAACGCGCTTTGACCGAGGGTCCTCGTTGTTTCGTGCTGGCCACACATTGTCATTGTCCAGATGTCTTTTCTGATAAGCTTGTCATTCATAAGATTTTGAATTGTGACATAATTTGAAACAATCATGGAAATGTTTAAGGATCTAATTCGGATCACAACCTTCCCACTGAAAAAGTTTTTGGACCACCAAAAGTTGGTTTTTAAGCATCGACTAGGTGAGGGTATAGTTGTCTCACTTGTCCATCTCTATCCATTTTTCACTGCTTGGCTTTGAACCCTTGAGTCCAACCCTGAGGCACTTGACATCTCCCCTGCGCTTCGTCCTCGCCTTCCTGTCTAGAACTGTGTCTTCCTGCAATTCGTTGAGATATTCAGGAAACAGATCATCAATAGAAGGCAATTAACTCTACTCTTTGGGATCTTCAATTAATGAAGGTTCAAATAGTCTCAAGTTGTCTGCATTGATGACTGAGTAGATGTGCATGTAAGCTGGTAAATCAAGGTGAAAATCATTCTCACCAATTTTCTCAAGTATCTTGAAAGGTCCATACCTTATTGGCTTAAGCTTTTTACCTTCACCTTACATTTTGTCCTTGCTGATATATAGCCGGACTTGATCACCAACTTGGAAACTATGCTCCATCCAATTCTTGTCATGCCTTGCCTTGTATTTGGCTTGGCTCTTTTCCAGCTGTTCTTGTACTACCTGGTGAATCTCTCGGATTTGTTCAATGAACTTGGTTGCCTTGTCCACATCACTGTGTCCATCAACTGCTATGTCTTTACCAAAGAAAAATCCAATGGAGACCTTGGTGTGAAACCAAAAGAGGTCTCAAAAGGAGATCTCTATGTACAAGAATGTTTTGCTCAGTTGTAAGAATGTTGCACATAACACAAATGTTCATCCAAAAGTTTGGGATGCTTGCTGCAATAGCCTCTAAGCAATTGGATCACTTTCCTATTGACTACTTCTGTCTGGCCATTTGTTTGTGGATGAAAGGTTTTTCTTTTCTTTAGTTCGGTGTCCATCAGTTCCCACAGACTCAATCAAAATTTCCCAACAAATCGAGTGTCTCGATCAAATATAATGGAAGTGGGTAATCCAAAATGAAACCATACATCCTAAAAGAAAAACTTTGAAGTTTGTTTAGCTGTAATTTGTTTATTACAAGGTATCAAAATACACATTTTGCTGAACCTATCCACAACAACATATAAATAGTCATAACCTTTCCTAGATTTAGGCAGTCCTCCAACAAAGTCCATGGAAACACTTTCCCAAGGATGAGAAGGAACTGGCAATGGAGTGTAAAAGCCTAATTTTCTATTGCTCGGCTTGCTTTTAGCACACATAATACACCCTATTACATATCTAGAAACTGTGTCATTCATTTTTGGCCAATAAAAAAATCTTTGCAGCTATGCAACCGTTTTACTTACCCCAAAGTGACCTGATATTAGAGAAGTGTGTGCTTCTCGAATTACCTTTACTCTTTCAATTTGTCGAATGTATAGCTTCCCACAATGATACAAGAGCTGGTCCTTAACATGATAATCCAATTCTTCTATTCGTTTTCCTTGACTTAAAGTTGCATATACATCTTTGAAATCTATATCTTGAGCATATTGTCCAATGTAGCTATCATGCAGTACTGAATTATGCTTAAGTATAGTGGATGCATTTATAATAGGTATAGATAACATATCAGCAACTTTATTGTGTATGCCCTTTTTATATCTGATGACTAAATGAAATTGTTGTAGAAAACCCATCCATCTATAGTTTCTTGATTGTTGCAACTTAGTTTGGGAGTGTAGATATTGAAGTGGTTGATGATCAGTATGTATAAATGTCTCTTTTCCCATTAAGTAATGTTTTCACTTTTTCACACTCTGTACTAATGCATACAATTCTTTATCATATGTGGGATAGTTAACTACTGTAGAATTAAATGTCTCAGAATGATAACATATATGTTTATAGTGTTGTATCAACACTGCCCCCATGGCATAGTCACTGGCATCTGTTTGGATCTCAAATGGTCTTTTAATATCAGGTAGTGCTAGTACTAGTGTTGTACTAATCTTTTCTTTCAAGGTGTCGAAGGCTTTCTATTGTTTGCCTCCCCACTGAAACACCTTGTTCAATCTTTTTAAAGCATGTAAGGGAGTTGCAATTAAGGAAAAGTTAGAAATGAACTTTCTCGAATATTGTGCTACTCCTAAGAACCTCTCACTTCCGTAGCAGATTTGGGTTTAGGGTAGTTTACAATGACTGCAACTTTAGAGGGATCTATCTTCAGTTCACCACCCCCTAATATATGACCCAAATAATTCAAAGATGTTTTACTGAATTCACATTTTGAGAGTTTAAACATAAAATTTTTTCTCTTTTCAAACATCTAGTGTCTGCTTAACATGCTTTAAATGTTATTCCCACATTTTGTTAAATATAATAATGTCATAGAGTTGAGACTTCTGTGATCCATAATATGTTTGAGAGAATAATTTCAGCAAAATCACATAAAAAATCATTTGTCGACGCGTTTCGAACCAACTAGTGTGGTTCATTGTCAAGACAAGTTGAAGGTCAAACCTGAGCGATGTGTTAAATAGGTAATGCAGGTTATTCCAATAGCTATATTTGACCGGGCAATGGATAAAAAGACTTCTAACGGCTATATTTGACCAAGGCCCAGAGGGAGGGGTCAAGAAAAGGCCTGAGTACATCATTCATTATTCTCATGAAAGTAGTAGGAGCATTAGTTAAGCCAAAAGGCATAACTAGCCACTCATACAATCCCTGCTTTGTTTTGAAAGCAGTCTTCCATGCATCTTGCTCTGCAGATCTGAACTGGTGATACCCACTATGCAAGTCTAACTTGGAAAAATAAACAACTTCTTTCAATTTATCTAATAAATCATCTATGAGAGGAAGGGGATAATGATTTTTTATCGTTATTTTATTCAGTGCTCAGTAACCAATGCACATTCTCCACGAGCCATCTTTCTTTCTCACCAAAACGATTGGAGACCGACATGGTGATGTGCTAGGTCTGATGAACCCCTTCTTGAGCAACTCCTGCACCTGCTTCTTGATTTCTACATTCTCTAAAGCAGACAACCTGTACATTCCAATGTTAGGAAATAGAGCATCATGCTGCAAATTAATATCATGCACTATTTCCTTTTTGGGTGGCAAACCTTTAGGTTCTTGAAACAAGATATCATACTCTAAAACAACTTTTTCTAAATCAGCTTGTTGTTTAGCATCACAGCCCTCAAATACATTGGTTTTATCAGGTTTCTTTTCCTTTACAACCATCAGTAAAAATTGTTTGCATGAATTTACAATTTGTTTCATCTGCCCTGAGTTTATGATAATGTAATTATTCTTGAGCTTATGAGCCCTTACAAAGTATTTGATTCCATCTTTAACGAGTAGATACTTTTTCTCAGCTCTATAGAAAATAGCTTTTCTATCATACAAGTAAGGACTTCCTAAAACAATTCCACATATATCTAACTCAACCTCATCTACAAATGCTGACCCAAAAGAAAACTTAAGTTTACATTGTCTAGTTACTTTTAGTTGTGCTTTGTCACTTAACCAACCTAATGGGTATGGTTTCTTGTGAGGTGTAGTCAGTAATCCCAACTTCTTTACAATTGCTTCAAAAATTAAATTTACTTGTGAACCACTATCAAACAAAGTATCAATCTTTTGATGTTTGAAAATAACTCGAATATGGAAAAGCTCATGTCTTTTTCTCTCATTTTCTTCATCATTAATAGATTGTGCATAATTACTAGTAGATGCTTCAGAATTTTTACCTTTTATACCTGTGATTGCAGTGGTTGTTTTATCTCCTGAGTCTGACACCAAATCTTTCTGAAGAGTTGCAATAGTCTTCTTCTTCTTGCCCTCAAACTTCTTAGGTCTCAGCTCCGGATGCAGAATCCAATAGTGCTCATCATCATGCCCATCCTTCTTACAATGAGTGCATGAAGACTTTTTCTTTTGTGCAGTATTGGCCTTCCTTTCTTTGCATTTATGTTTTCTTTTCTCCTTATTCTTGCTTGCAATGGGCTTGGATGATCCTCCCACTTCTGGGTTCCCATTCTTTCCTCTAGCTTCTAGATGTATAGCTTGAATAGATACCTCATCTATACTAGTGGGATTAAGCACGAGGATAGTGTTCCTCATGTAGCTATGTAGACCCCCCTATGTACTTCAACAGAATCTTAGGTGAGTCTAATGAAATTCCTAGAATCAAAGCTCTCTTCCTAAATTCTTGGGTGTAACCTTGTACACTTTGCCCTTTCAATTGGCAAAGAGTTTGCCAGCTCATCATGGCTTGATGCATGTAAGCTAGTGGATAGAACTGGTTTTTGATTACAGAAACAAATTCACTCCAGACAGAAATAATCTTACCATGTTTCTTCATGTCATCTTGGGTCCTGCCTTCTCGCCATACTAAGGCAGTGCCTCCAAGGCGTAGGCTGGCCAGTTGAATCTTACTCTTGTCTGAGTCGATACTCTGCACTCTGTAATAAACATCAATTTGTCTAATCCAATTATCCAGCTTCTCTGCATTCAACTCTCCATCATATATTGGTAAATCAAATTTAACATCTAATTTAATCAAAGATGTCTTCTTTTTATGTTTAGGGCTATTAGGAGGTGTGAGAAAGTTTTCTTCTTTCCCTTTTCCTTTGAGTGGTCATGGAGGAGAGATTCTTCTTCTCCTTTTTCTTGTTTGGAGCTTGATGAATCTTCATCTTTATGTTTCCAGAAGTCCTTATACATTTCCTCTACCATGGACCTCATGGCCAAGAAACTATCTATAAATCTGGTCCCAAGGGACATTCTTCTGACATTTTCTTCTAAGGATAGACTCTTCCAATCTCCGAGTTAGTTTCGACCAACTCTCCTTCTCCTAATTTAAGCTTTGATCTAGTTATCATTCAACAATCGAATCCAGCACAAGCTTGTCTAACCTTAAACAACCTAGAAGCTCTGATACCACTTGATTTGAAAATCACTCGTGAATGATCTCGGTTAATTAATGAAGGTATTACAGACCCATGTGCTAGGGTGTGCTTATGTTATTTTAAGCAACAGATTGATAAGATTGTGAAATACACAGGCACTTGAAACAGTAAGAGAAACACAACAAGCAAATACAAAACACAACAAATTTAATAAAGAGTTCACCCAATCCTCCTGGGCTACGTCTCCTGGTCCAGCCTTCAGTGGTGGCCTTTCTATTATGTCTAAAAGCAGAGATTTTACAATAATAAGCTCAATTTGAGTCTCACTTAATAGAGAGTGATCAGTAGGATTGTACTTGGATCCCCCAAGTCTCTAGAGTACACAAACTCCCCTTACTGAATCTCAACCTCAACTGGTCTCAGTGGTATGAGTCCAATTTGGTACTCAAAGCCTGACAAGAATACACAGAGGAGTTGCTTGAACCTCCCAAGCCTTCTCTAGAGTTCACAAACTCTCGAACTCTCTCTGTTCTATCCGGTCGATACTGCCTTTGCTCTACAGGTCAGCTCGGCTTCTTTGTTCTCTGCAATTCACTTATTTTTATACTTATGTCTTCCCTTGCTCTTTGTATGTTCATGGCTTAAAGCCAATTTTCTCCTTAACTATTTTTTTCTACTTCCCAGCTCTCTGGATCGCCTGCCTCTATCTGTTGGAATTCCCCTACTCTACGTCATCATCACTGTGTAATGCTTCACAGAGAGGTGGCCACCTATTTCCCCATGAACTGAGTGTCAGTTCTCTTTGAATGGTTGTTTCTTTTGTTGCTCCAAGATCGCCCGTGAAACTGATTCCTCTGCCAGCTCAGCGGTCATGCTGGACCTCAAATCTCATGTACTTCAGTCTATTTCCCCGTCAAATATGGTCTTCCATCGGGTTGATTCTCCGCCATTGATCTGGAGCCTCCAGATCTGACAGTCTTCATCTGTATCGCGCGGGTAAGTTGCTCGACTGTTACTCACACAATGTAAGTGGTTTTATCTCTCATCCACTGGACACGTGTTACCCGATGTGTGGCATCGCGCTGAACTCGGCCAAACCCGCTTACTGCATGAAGTGCATGCGATATCCTACTAGTTTTGGGCGTGGGACCCACCTTCTGACGGTTTCCACACGGTTTCTTGTTTTCCTTGTGAGCGAGTGCTCGGGGCTTTCCTTTATAGAGAGTTTTTCCCTGTGATACACGATTAGTGCTTTTTGCGCTAATCGCGTATCAGAAACTGCCTCTATTTCTAGATCTGGGCTTCCAATTGCCAATTTGCATCCATGTGCGGCCTCCATGGGCCAACGATCAACGTGCTTTGACCAAGGGTCCTCGTTGTTCCGTGCTAGCCACACATTGCCATTATCTAGAGGTCGTTTCTTATAAGCTCGTCATTCACAAGATTTTGAAGCCTGGCATAATTTGAAACAATCATGGAAATGTTTAAGGATCCGATTCGGATCAGTCTCTCTTCCTTGCTACTAAATAGTTTAGTATGTATGATTTATATATGCTGATTTTATTGGTTTTTGTGGGATGGTATTGGCACACCAGCTTGATTTTTTCTCACAGACACTAGCAAAGGGAGAATGTAAAGATAAGAAAGAGAAAATCACAGTTGCCAGAGAATTTACACAGCATAGGTACAAGGAGATTACATTGTCCCAATAGTTCAAACAACGACACTCAACATCCAAGAGAAATATGCTCACCTAGAGAGAGAGAGAGAAGTAGCCATTTTGTTGAAAACCAACATTATGAACCCTGGGCTAGAGTAACATCACAAAGAGGTTCTTTTGATTTTCCCATAGAAGTTTGTTTGAGCTTTAGTTCTAGTCACAATCATCATTTTCAACAGCAATTGCATCATCATGCTCTACCATCGTCTGGGTCTAGGATTTTGCACCTAATTAGGTCTACTTTTCCACAAAGGAATATACCGAGCTCCCTTTATGATTCACCTTCATCCTCCTCTATCTCAAGGGAAGCTATTGCATCTAATCAATCTCCTGTTGGTGACTATGTTGGGTGTTAGAAAATTATATATTACAAAGCAATGGAACACATAAAATATTGCAGAAATATAAACCCAGAAAATGCATAAAACAAGAGAGACACAGATATACATGGTTCACCCAGTTTGGGCTACGTCCATGGAGAAACAGCCAGTCCTTCTTTTTATATTATCCAACAAATTCAAGAGATACAATCTATAGTAGATCCGTTGTAACTCCCTCTTCACTCTCAATCTCCTCTCTCTTCCTCACTCAAAGTACAGATCTACATAGATGTAATACAATTCCCTCATATATAGTGATGGGTTGCATTCTAGGGCAAAAAACCCTAAATTAAACATAACTTCTACCATCAGATCATCCACCTAATGAATGACCCAGATTGACTAGAAATTACTATACTTTTACAAGGCAATATTACATCTGTTTTTAGCTTCGAAGGCATTGCCCCCGAACCCCTGCCGGGGGACGGCTGGCCCCCAGACCCTCTAGACGGTGGGGATTAGCCCCCCCAAGACGCCCGCGAGGGGGACAAGTCCCCCTCGCGTGGAGGCATGTAAAATCTTCCTAGGGTATACATCCTACTGAAACCTTTGAATACAGAAGATAATCAAGCTCCACACCCAACATCGGGAGCTCTATGGGATATCGTTGCATGAGCCATTGTCATTAGCACTGTCTAGGGAAGAGGTATTGTAGCAAAATTCACTGCCCAATAGAAAGACATTAGCTTTTGATTCTTCCACCTATTTTATTTCCTTAATTTTTTGAAAAATATTTGGTTGGAATTTACTCTTCATATCACTTTTCCTCTCATTGCCCAAAATCTCAACAATTTTATCCCAGGGAAGTCTCCCTTGAGCAAGGGAGAGGCAGCGTAAAGTGTAAAGGAGAGAGGGTTAGGTGATAATAGTCTCCCTCTTAGTTACATGAAATATTTTCTTGATCTTTATGACTTTATGACAAACAATGAGGGTTTATGTGATAAAAATATCTAATGAAAGTGTTTCAACAATGCAATTTTGGGGCGATCTATTTTATTTTTAGATAATTGTATCAATGTAAACAATTGTGCTTCGCTGAGCACTTTTAACATACATATGGTGATTGGTTTAGCACCCATTCATTATTCATTGATTTCAAACCCTAAGTATATGATGTCAAATGAGGGCTCTTTTCAACCCTTGATAGCTCTCTCCAAGCCTTTACTTCTAAGATAAGTCTCTATGCTTGCTAGAATTCTGGTACTTGTAATGACTGCTAGAAATAATTTGCTAGAATTTTAATAAATCCTCTCTCATGGCTCTTTAAATATTTCTCTGATACTTAGATTTATAGGTAGTCTGATCAATTATAGGTCTTTAATCCTCACTTTCGTTGTGCCACTCTGATTCCTTCAATAGGTCAATGTTAACCTCTAATTCCTCACGCTTTGTTTCTAGCTGTAGGGTGAAATTCGTAGCACAATTATATATAGTTCAAGATTTAGAATTGAATTATGTTTAAAATATTATTGTGACATCGGCTTTAAATACTCCGATATGTCATATACTTATACTTATTCCTAGAGTATATTTAACTATTGGATACTATCTACTTACATGTTTCAACTCTGTTTTTTCACTCTCACACACCTTAAAAGAAAAAAGGTTTGAAACCTGATATTTAAACATTATGGAAAATTTACATTATTCATCTACAAGGAATATGAAAAGTAATAAATGAACTTGAATAGCCTTTGCGAATCCCAAAGGCCTCTTAAAAAAATAAAACTCAAAAACTAAAAGTCACATAATATTATATTATATTTGAATCTATGTATCTGGTTAAGACTTATCCTTCCATTTATGTCTGCCCGGCACTTTTCTTATCCACCATAATCTCAAGGACTCTGTGAAGATTAAAAATTTTGTAAAGCCCAAGAACAGAGCAGCAACTGAATGTCTTTAATATAAAATTTCAGGAACATTTATCTCATACACCTTCACTTTTGAACTTTGAAAATGGTGGAGGCTCTCTCACAGGTTTTTGAGTTTCCAAACTATTTGATTGAAGAGATGTTGACATGTGTACCAGCAGAATATATAAGGAAACTAGAACAAAATTCCATGGTTGATCGCAAGTGATGTGGACAACAATCGAGATTGTTGGGCATACTCCAACCACTCAGGAAAATGGCAGAGCACCCCTCTATCCCTTCCCTTCATGAAATTTTATTAGGAATATGCAAAGCAAACTCCTGCTCCCTTTAGTTACCTGGCATCAACCACAGGCTTGTTCTTGTTTCATAGGAATGTCAACCGTTCCAAATATAGTTTTAAATTTTGTAGAAGGCATTTATCTTAGCAAGTGCATATTTTGAAATATTTGAGAACTTTCAATTACACCATCAAATTTTAAAAAATTCTCTTTTTCAAATTTGGATTTTGAAATATTTTAGAAATCCAAAGTGTATCATCAAATTTTCAAAAATTCTTTTTTCTTGGTACAAATTCTGAAATATGTCAAAAAATGTTCAGTGCACCATAAGAGTTAAACTTCCTCAAAATAGTTCTCTGAACATCATGGTTGGCTAAGACTTGGTTTCCATAGGAGCTGCAGTAATGCTACAATAATTTTCCCCATAGGAGCTGTCCAAAGTGGAATTTGGCCCTAGTTGTCAATTTTAACAGGTATTTACATGGTTGAAACAATTTCAATATGCACAGATGTTTGGCCTATCTAGCTTAATAATGTGAATTTTTAGAAAAGCATTTGAAATTCTTGTTACAAATCATGTTAAGATTATGAATTAAAAATAGTTGTACAATGCTTTTCTGAGTTCTGGTGCAACAATAAATCAACTCTCAAATTTGTTTTTGTAATATGTTTTATTTCTGGTTTCAGTTCCATTTGAGGAATCCACCGATAGTACATTTTGAATCAAAGTGTTTCATCCAAATAGTAATATTTCTTTATGTCCTTTGGAGCTTTGAATTGAAATTTCATACTTTGCGTCCTTGCTCTTTTTTTTATAGTAACCAATATGCTTGTGGAGTTTTACTTACTTTTTCATTTATTTATGTGCAAAAACAGATGGAGTTGTTTTATAAAATTGCTACCGGTGAAGAAAATTCTATCATTGTGTGGTCAAGTGTCGAGAAGGTTGTACATTTGCTTAAATTCGTGATGAAATTATCGATGATGAAATCATTGGATACCCTTTTTATTTTATCCAGGATGGAACAGGTTTAAATCCAAAGCAAGAGAAAAAATGGAAAGGTTGTACAACACTTGTAGGCATCAAGAGGAAACTAGGCACATTTGATGTGGAAGAATAGTGTTCAAATGTAGTGAAAACAATACCGATCTTTGAAAACATTGAAGTGAATGTGGAGGGACCTATTCTTAAATGACCAAGAGTTGAAAATATGTCTTTTTTAGTGGAATAAGCCATATTTGTTGATCCTATTGTATTGCCATCTTGGGAAAAAAAAGTTAAAAGTTTAATGGAAGAGTTTTTCAATGAGAAAATTACTCTAAAAGAATATTTTAAAAAGGGAGAATCTAAAATAAAGATCCATTGTGAAATTTGTGGCATTGATTATGGAACAGGTGATGTATCCTTGGCAGCACGAAAAACACGCAACTTTAAAAACCATCATATGGAAACAGGGGCCCATCAACAACGCCTATCAATGCCAAGTGGTAGTGAAATTCCTTCGTGTAATGAAGTACAACAGACAATGATGGTTGGAGATCAATTTCATATTGATCAAGCAATCAAACTTCTAGATGATTTCAGCAAGACACAAGAGCCTAATTTGTTCAAGGTGGTGGAAGCAAAACTTGCAGACTATAAGGACATGAAAAAAGTGAGAGTGGAATGTACATGATGCAATAAATGGTTTTGTTTAGTGCTGACAAGTGGTAATATTTTCAGTTCTCTAAATGAACACATGAAATCAAAGAAGCACAATGCTACTACTACAAATGAGGGTTCACGTGAGGAGATTGGGTTGAGGAGTGGCACAGTTGGGAGAACAAAAAAGCATACCAATGATAAGTCCCAACAAAGTTTGACTAGGTTCTTGGTCCCATTATCACCATCAGTATTACATAGGGGTTCTACAAGAGCAAATCCTTTTACTTCAGTTATGTTAATTAACAACTTAGACTAAACTTGAATATGAATTTGTATATTATTTTATTTATCTTACTTCAAATTTATTTGTTTGTTGTCATCTTATTATAGCTCAATTATCTCCCGTGTTACTACAATGTTGGTGGTATTGGTATCCTTATATTGATAGAAATGGGGAGAGATTGGAAACAAAGGTCCTAATGGATGATCAAAGGGGTGGAAAATTATGGGCCATAGAGAAGCATACCAAGATCATGTTATGTTATGAGGGTATTGAATGTTGTATTGATGGTGCATATAGGCATATTCATTTCCAGAGGGCTTCTGAAATAGGGATCCCATTTGGTTCATTAACATGCAAATATTGTAAGTTGGTTCCAAAATGTGATGACTTCAGGATGTGATTATATCGTGGATCAATGTGCACCAATAAAAGACATGAACAAGATACAGGAAAAGGTAGAAGACTCGACTATTTGATTCACAATGAATTGAAGAATGCTACAAGGGTTACAAATGCTAACCATAGATCAACAATGCGATCTCTTTGGTGGGAGAGTACAAAGGTTGCTACACTCTCTATTAGAATGAGATCCCCAAAGGAAAGGTTGTTTGAATCAACTGAAAGGAAGGATGTCTTTAGGTTTTGCAAGGATGTGTGTGAGGCACATAAGCAAGTAAAATTACAAGGTAAAGATGCAGTTTAGGAATTTTTTAAGGATATTTTTCATAACTTGATGCATGCAAAAGCAGGGAGAAGGTATAGTACATCCACAAAATCCCTTTATGAGATGATCAAGTTATGGGGAGGCCCTAGATTACATAGCTTTATTAGCTTGAATCTAGACGGTCCTCCCATATCTACGACATTAAGGCAAGTTAGAAAGTCATTAGCATATATCCCGGGGGAGCACAAGCATATTTTTGAGGCGGTCAAACATTTTTATGCTTCTTATAAAGCCAAGCATGGTATATATGGCCCAATTCCCGTGTTGCTCACTGAAGATGAAACAGTTGTGAAAAAATATGTTAGGTGGGTAGCAAAAAGTGATACACTGGTGGGGTTTTGTGGAACGAAATAAGAACATCAATGGCAATCACATTTCTTGGTGAGAGTTGGTGACGGAGTTGTAGGCTATGAGATTATAACAGATTCTTTTAAGAACAATGTTATTGGCCATTACACACATGTTATTATTGCAAACCCTTTACATGAAAGTCTTTCTCGTTTGGTTGTGGATTGACAAGAATTTGATAGGGTGAATGGTATGCAAATTTTAATTGATTTTATTTTTCCAAAGAAAGAATGCATACGTTTTTATTTCATGGTTTGGGAAAGGAAAATACATCACAAAGTTCTTATAGCATGACATATCACCTCCAAAAAGGAAAATAAGACCACTTGGTGGCCACTTTTCACAAACTTTCATACAGAATATACCTATGATCTCTCCTGGGAACATAACTAGAAGAAAAAAAACATGCGTTGTTGAGTGAGGTAGGTTGTTAATGGGAGGTAATGTAGAGCTATTTCCCAGTTTTCTGTTGCTTATTGGTCTCTCCTGTTGGCATTAAGATGTATGTGTTGTACTTGATGGCAACCCTCTTGTAGCAGAACAACTCTTGTGTATATGGGAACTAGATGAATCTACAGAAGAGATATCAAATGTGACAGAATGCATGACAGTAGTGTTTACAGATTAGATGAAATGCAAGGTAGCTTCAAGGAATCGGTTCAGAAGGCAACTCACTCAGATGATAGATCACAGTACTACAGGTTAACAACACAGAGTTATATATCGGACTACTCAAAATGAAGAAAGAGAGGTATATGCAGGTTCACCATTGACCAAGTCGTGTATACACGCAGGTTCACTGTATACAAGTCGCATATACGTACACACGCACTTTCACAAAAGGAAAAGCGCGTATACCTTAGAAAACTAAGTGTTTGGTCTGAAGTATTTGGTCCATGGTATTTTGATCCATGGTATTGGTCCAAGGTATCAGGTCCAAGGTATTGACCCTAGGTATTTGGTCCAAGGTATTGGTCCTAAGTGGTTTTGGTCCATGGTATTGAGAAAAGCCTACAAAATATAAAAGGAGGATAATATCATTAGGCCAAGGTGTGCAAGTATTGAATATCTAATGAAGTGTGAGATCAAGTATGCAGGTTATGGGTTTTTTATTTGAACAAAGGATACACCTATATGGCGGATGAAGGTTGATGGACTAGGATCATGAAGACTTAAATGTGTTATCATTATGTGGTTTGATCTTGAACATTCTAGATCTGAATACTAACGCATGTTTTCATTATGTAAATGTGATGATCTGGGTATGAATGAAGTCTAAAATAGTTGTGATGATTTAAGTTAGCATTTCTAGATATGTACGCAGGTTGGCTTTGGTAAAATATCATATACACGATGGTTCAACATATAGAAGTAGCGTATACATCACATAATGGAATTTGTAGATCTATACGCTAGTTCCCCTTGGTAAAAGTGCGTATACATGCTGATTCAGCTTATGGACGTAGCGTATATCTTCTGAAGTATGATCCATAAGGTTTATGTGTGTTGTTGCAGTGTTCAGGGTTTTGCATTGTGTTCTGGTGACTGTTTTCTGGTGACAATATTCTGCATATTCAGATTGGTTGATTGTGATTTGCTTCAGTGTTGATAAATGAAATCTAATGATGGATCAGGATCATAATGAATTATCATTATGCGATCTGATAATGGATGGGCTAGATCTGATCACTAATGTTTTATCTGAAGTCTGAAGTGCAGCAAAGTATTTGCAGATCTATATGCTAGTTTGCTTAAGGGAAGTTGCCTATACACGCAGGTTGGCTTTTTCCAAATAGCGTATACACTCTGAAGCATGTTTTTAAGGTTACAACTAATTCTAAAGGATAATGTAGTGATCTAAATTCAGATCTGTGTATTGGTTATAGTGATCCATCTATTGATTGGTTGAAGTTGATTAAGTATGAATGGTTATAGTGATGTATCTATTGATTGGTTGAAGTTGATTAAGTATGAATGGTTGATTCAGTTGTGTCAGAGGTTTAGAGGTTGTAAATGATTGATTGAGTTTGGATGACTCAAAGAGTGATGATTGAGTTTCAGTGATTAGTTGATGTAGATTTATTTGATGGTTGTATTGCAGTTATGATTCTGAGCTTCAATGTTGTTGATGGGTTCAGTATGAAAATTGGATGAAACGTGGCCTTCAGATTATGATGTTGTTGATGGATCCAGTCTGAAAATTTATGAAACGTGGTCCCTAGAGGAAGAGAGAAGGTTGTAGCCTTCTGTAGGTTGACGCCTACATAGTAGTAAACATATCGGCTAGTACAAGAGCCAGGGGGTTTTTGGAGAACGAGAGAAGGTAGTAAACTTCTGCAGGTAGAAGCATGCGTACTAGTATGAGCCTCCACCAGTACAATGTTGTAAACTGTTTTTCTTATTATTAAAAGAAGACAGAGACGACAGCAGTAGGTGGTTTTCACCCACATTGGTTTTCCACCTTAAATCTTGGTGTTCATGTGTGTTGCTTGTCTATGATGGTTCACTCTGTTATTGACTACATATGGTTAATATTTAATGTTTAATAAAGAACTGATTCATAGACTAAAGATCAACATACGATGAATTAACTGAATCATTAGTTTGCTAGATATACACTTGTTTCCTTAAACACAGTTGTGTGTACACGCGGGTTGCCCACATGGAAGTAGCGTATACAAATTTGAGTATGAAAATAAAAAGATCATTGACTTGACTAATATTGATTCAACCCCCCCCCCCCCCCCCCCCACCTCTCAGTATTATTTCCAACATCGCCATTATCCCAGAATCTCCAAGATGGCTGGTAAGATTTTAGAATTCTTGAATTTATGTTTAAGGTTAGGATCATGCTCAGTTATGGCTTCCTTATTAGTTTTGAAGGGGTTTGATTGTTCAATAGTTACTGAATGCTTTGGGTTTGTATTTTCAGCAAACCAAAATTGGAATCGAAAATAGGGTGGCGAAGCCCAACAGGCCCATGGCTAGCAAAGGTATTTTACAATCTTCTGTTGTCCAAAAGGATTGGAATCTATCCCTTGGACTGTAACACATTCTTCTTGTATGTGTTCAACCACTTATAAATTTATATTATTTATGGGTACGATGTGATTATGTTACAAGAGATACAGTTTTCTTATGTTATAAACAAAATATATTTCTATGGGTTTATTTTGCAGGCTCTATACAAACATTCATGCATTGAAGCCCAAATTGAAGAGTAAAGTGGCAATTTCAGAGTCTATTTCTTTAAATGAAGGCCAAAGAAATACCCTCGTGACCGCTCCTACTCCACTCCTACCATTCCAAACAAAATGAGAATAATATTCAAGATCCAAGCATAAATGTCACTTCAACATAAGCATAGGAGTTGGTGCATCAACATTTCACAAGAAGAAGGATCTAGCTTCTACCAGAGTGCACATTGATAAGAAAAACTTGGATTCAATTTAGGAGGGCATGGTAGATTATGAATTGTATGATATGTACTTTTCAACTATAATAGATGAATATTCTAACACCAGGCTTTGTAATGCATCTTAATAGTGGTATTAGGTTTTTCACAATAGTCATAAGTTTTCTTTAGTGCTTTTACAAAGCTTTTTCTGACCAGTGCTTAACAAGTTGTCTTGGCTCTAGGTCTATGGAGTTGCTACATAGATTCAATTTTTTCTAGCATGATGATATGCAGGTGTTTGTTGTAGCATGGTTTCTTTTCGACTATAGAGGCCATCTACAACCTCTTTGTTGATGCATTTCTAGTTCAAAGATGGATTGCAATCAGTGTTATTTTGGTTATATGCACCTTTACTTGTTATATATATGAGAAACTTTGCATATTTGTGTATAACAGTTTAGATTCATATTGATGTACATGAATATTTACATTTTTTTGAAAAAAATGAATATTTATGTAATTTTTGGTTCACTGGTCTTTTGGTTTGGTTTTTCTCTTATTATTAGTTTTAGGGTCAACTAGTTTGATGATTGGTCCAATTATGATAACATTGGTTCATTATCCATTGATTATTTTTAGTTTTAACTTTTGAGTCTTGATTTTTGATACTAATGACCTTAGACCAAGTCTTTGACTCGTCACCTTTTACTATTTCTGAGTTTGAGTAATTTCAATTTACTAGTCTAATATTTAGACTTTAGTATCTACTATTGAATCATTTATGATGTGTGAATCAATATATTTCATTATTGAATTTAAATTTGAATCATGTTTATAACACACACACATATCCTAACATCCCCCTATCCCCTTGAATCTTGGAAACTAGGTGGAACATTAGTTGTAATTGCTTGATATGTTTTCATTGAATGAATGCTACCTCTTGGGTATGACTCTATAGTATTGATTTTAGTGTCATCGTTGAGTGCATTGGTTGATGGGATATGTTGTTGATGATGCACTTTGAGTTTAGAGACCCAACCTTTATGATAAGATTCATATGTGGAATCTTGAGTTTTATAAGAAGGCTAAATAATTAGTCTTCATAGAACATCCGAAAATGAAATCTAAAATTTTCATCAATGCACTCATGTTCCTGTAAGTTTGGTCTAGGGGTCAACCCTGACTCTTGAGCATTGAAGGAGTGTTACATTACTCCTTAATCTCACCCAATAATTCTATCAATATTCCTCAGACTTCATTCTTGAGTTAAGCATATATTTGGGCAAAAGAGCTATGGCAATGTATTGTGGATTGGCTGGAATAGTGAAATCTTTGATCTCTACCTTATGGAATCCTCATACCCTATCTAACGAGAATATTGAAGGTTTTTGTTCTACATTGGAGTCTTGGAGTGCAGAATTTAGATATGACCATTTATATGCTTATGGCCCAACTCCTCAATGTTTATACTTGCTTAGATGAGGAATTATTATTATGAATTATCTTTAGTAAAATAGACATTGGAAATCTAAAATTGACATCCATAGGCCATATTTGGGTTAGCTTTAAAATATGAAATCAGCGTGCCTAATTACGATTGGTAGTATATATATGTGTGTGTTTATGTATGTATTCAAATTGGGATGAAAATCCAAGTCCAATCCTATTTGAGACATGTATGTTCACCTCTCATGTATATATAGGTATTTTTCTCAGACACATGCAGCCTAGAAAACTGTAGTTGATGGGCCATGAGTTGGAGTGCAGGTTGGTCATGGAGGATTGGATGTGTCCTCATCTAAGGCTTGCAAGCATAATTATGTATGTATCCTTAAGCTAAGGGAGAGCATCCCATTACAACAAGGGAGAGCATTCCATTACAACGATAATGTAATGGGTGTTAGCACCAAGAACTTCATGGATGAAATGACAAATTTGTACACACGCTTGAGGGCTTGTAAGTATTTCTTTGTTCTTACTGTGGTCTTGCTACAGGTTGGATACACATGTACTTACATAGCTACATAGGCTATCATATCATGGAACTTATCACTCAAAAAGGAATAAGAGTCACACCAGACCTCTTTCTCCTTGTCAGAGTATCTAATAGAGACTCTTCTGTGACGGTTTTAGAGGCTTTTCATGGGATTTTCTTTTGGTAAAAATTAGGTATCATTGTGGCATCACCCAGACCTAGAAATGAATTCGCATTGTGGGAGTCGACTTCCAATGCTCTTATGCCTGAAGAAAGTGTTAGCTATCTAAGCCAGCAGATTCAAAAACTAGACACAAGCTGTAATCGTGAAGATTGTCTCTTCCCTCATAAAAGTACTCATGGCATAGTTATCACTTGCATAGGTATATTTTTGCATATGCATAAATTATGTAGTTAGATTTTATTCCTAGAGGTTTCATTTTAGAATTAGCAACACTAAGAGATGCATTATGGCCTGATAAGCAGCTGCAGTAGCATGGGAAGCTAAGCAACCACTAGTTATTGAAGAAATTCAAGTAGATCCACCACAGGTTATGGAAGTGTTTGGTCAATTTAGTGTCCTAAATTGCTCTACATAAATTATCAATCCGGGTATCGTAAACTGATGAAGTGTAGTGCATTGTTTGTGCTAGATAACCCTTCTTACTTCGTTGTTTTTGTGTTTTATGTTGTTTTGGGTGTTTTTGGTCTTTTAACATCTAAAAATTTACAATGTAATTATCCAAGAAACTTAAATCTAACTTTTGTAAGGACTACTCAAAATAAAAACAGATTTTTTAAGAAAGAAATGAAAACAGAGCTAAGAAAGACTTGGAAGCAAAGCTTAAGCAAGAAATGAAAACAGAGTTTCTATTCCTGTTTTACCATTATTTCCAAATCACGAATTAAGAACTGAAAGTGAAATTTGTAACTGATGCCTAACTAATTACAGAAATAAAACTAGATGAAATACTTAGTTACTCTGCCCCTCAATTTTGGGAGAAAGTCTCCTTGGGATGACATTTGAGGAATTTCGTACTTCATTAATCTAACAGAAAGAAAATACAGAGATGCAACAGAGACTCATTTCATAAATGAAATGTTCAACCACTTAGTCTAGGATGAATTATCAACTCGAAGGGTTTTTAGAGACATTCATTAACACTATGAGTTAGTAAATTTAAGAAATGGCAAAGGCAGTGAATGACATTGATCAGTTTAATTGAGAATTTAAAGACTAGTAAAACAGTGAATGAAGAAAACTAGATTACATTACTAAACACCATCTTCTAACTACTGATAAAAACTAGAAAGAGATTAAGCAAATGGAAGCTACTGTAAATTATGAACATTATTAATAAGAAAATGATGAAAATTGCATTATAAACATGGTTTAGCAAGAAAATGGTTAATATAAACACTATGAAAGGAAAAGATGAATTTACAGTTAACATGAAGAAGAGAAATAAAATGAAATGAAACCTTTTTCAATGCAGGGGACCTCTACAACTGATTAGGCTACACTTGCTCAATCAACTTCAAGGAAACTCCTTCAAATTCTCATAAAATATGCGGTCTTCATATTAAAAACAAGGACACAAAATGCCAAGAAATTACAAATTTTAGAACTTGATTTCACAATAAAACTATTACTATCATTACCTAACTTTCTCGGTTCTTTACACAGGTACTTATAAGAAAACCATACAATTGTTTGCGGAGAAAAATATGCTACAGTCAAAACACGTAGAAGACAGGTACGTGGAATTTCTTCCTCAACTGCTGGAGGTATAAATCCAAGATGGTCGTTGTTGGATTCGGTTGCACGGGTGGCTGTTGGAGTCCATAGGTTTAGGTATTTGTTTCGGATAACAGTTCTCATTACTGTGAAACGTGTTAGTTAACCACGAAACAGAGTCTTGTTACCTTCGGTCTCTGTGTTTGACTTCTCCAATGACCGTAGTATTATACCAACTTCCTTTTCAACCTAGGCTAAGTGAATAGGATAGATCCCATGTCACGATGATTTCCAAGCTGCCCATGTAGTTAATTTCTCCTTCTGACACTTGGAACCTGTTAAATCATGAAGGTAGTTGCAGAATAGCCGATTAGCTGCAGAATAGGCTGTGTTTTGTAGCTAATATACAAAAACTTAGTCAAACAACAAAACATAAAAGCATAATATGTAAATCACTAAATGTCCTCCTTAAGACAATATATACCAGTCATTGGTGATGAGAATGCATCTTTCTCATGGAAAAGCAAGGAAAAAGAATGAAGAGGGTTACTATGGAAAGAGTAATTTTGAGGCTCAACATACCCCTACTGCAAAATCATTGCATGTCCTCATGCAACTTTGCCGAAACTATGAATTCTTTTCCCTATTGCAGCTGCTCAGATACCTCTGCCAATACATCTAACTTTCTTCTCTTACTTTTCTTTGAAGTAGCAACCATCCTTGGTTTCTGCATGAGAAGTCTATACTTGAGGTTGATCACTGTTTTATTCAAGTTTTTGTTCTTCCTTTTTAACTTCCTATTTTTCTTATACCATAGGCCCAAGTGCAATATGGTATTGTCATGAATGGCTTTATCCAATTTTCTTTGTTCCTTTAGGGCTTCATTTTCTTTCTTAATGTGCCTGTTCAATATCTCCAACCAGTGTTGCTTGGGAGTGGGAGAAAAAACGGGAGTGGGAGCGACATTTTCAGAAGCTCTCGGTTTGAGAGCGAATCCCGGAGCA